>OU015537.1:14782641-14819868 GCA_907165065.1 Caprimulgus europaeus
CCGGCAAGCCCTAAGCACCACGCAGCCGGCTCGCTCACTCCCGCCGCAGCGGGATGTGGGAAGAGAATCGGAAGAGCAAAAGTGAGAAAACTCGTGGGTTGAGACAAAAACAGTTAAATAATTGAAACACAGTCATAATAATGATAAAACTGTAATGGAAAAGAAGATAACAAAGAGAGAGAACTAAAACCCAAGAAAGACAAGTGATGCAAATGAAAACAATTGCCCCCAAGCAGCATTCCCCCCACCAACCTCCCCCCCTAGTTTTATTGCTGAACATGACGTCATATGGTACGGAATATCCCTTTGGTCAGTTGGGGTCAGCAGTCCCAGCTGCGTCCCCTCCCAACTTCTTGTGCATCCCCAGGCTACTGGCTAGCGGGGCAGTGTGAGGAGCAGAAAAGGCCTTGACTCTGTGTAAGCGCTGCTCAGCAACAACAACCACATCCCTCTATTATCAACTCTGTTTTCAGCACAAATCCCCCAAAATAGCCCCTTACCAGCGACTGTGAAGAAAATTAACTCTGTCCTAGCCAAAGCCAGCACAGGATGCTATGGTCTGGATGGGTGGATGGGGAAAAAAACCCAGGCTGGAAAATTGGGCCCAGAAAGTAATGTTTACTGGGTGATACTGTACTTGGAGGCTGGTAATCAGTAGAGTAGCGTAGGGATCGATCCCGGGATCTGTCCTGTTTAACATCTTCATCAGTGACCTGAAGGAGGTGATGGAGTGCTTGCTCACAAGGTTTGCAGTTGACAGCAAATTGGAAGTTCCCTTGATCCACTTGAGGCAGGGCTGCCATTGAGAAGGATCTAGAAAGCCTGGAGTAACGGGCTGACAAGAATCCCATGAAATTCAAGGCCAAATGTCAAGTCCTGCGTCAGGAAAGAAAGACACTTTGCAACAGCATAGGCTGGAGACTGACTGGCTTGGGAGCAGCTCTGCTGAGAAGGCCCTGGGGGGTCTTGGCAGACAGCAAACTGACCATGAGCCAGAAGCATGCCATGACGATAAAAAAGGCCAACAGCATCCTGGGCTGTATTAACAGGAGCATAGCCAGGAGACTGAGGGAAGTGATTACCACCACCCCACCCCCCCCCCCCACCCCCCCCCCACCCTCCTTTACTCAGCATTCGTTAAACTCCATCTGGAATATTGCATCCAGTTTTGGGCCCCCCCAATACAAGAAAGACATTGACAAACCGGAGCAAGTTCAGTGGAGGGCCACCAAGATAGTCAGCAGGTGTAGCGATCCTGACCAGAAGATCATTGTACATCAAGGAGTCAGTGATCCACATAACAGTTAACACGAGGAGGCCCAGACCTGTGCTGTGCTGCACATAATCCGTGGCCGCAGCATAAACTCAGCCAGCTCATTGTAGCAGAGGAGCCTGCAGGCAGCTCCCACTTGGTACTGGCAATTATGCCACCTGCCTTCCCAGGAACACCGCAGCAAGAAGTTCTTCTGTCATGTCTTAGGTGTCTGTAGCGAGGTTGGGGGGGGGAAGGGGGCGGGGCTGCAGGGGTGGCCTCTGTGCGAATAGGTGAGGGACAGACCTGTGCTGCACACAGCTGATTCCAGCTGGCTCAGCAATGGACCCATTGCAGGACACAGCTGAGCCCATCAGTGAGGTTTGGGGTACTTCTGTGAAAACATTTAGGAAAAGGCAGAAAATGCCCTTAAACGAGGCACAGTGGGGGAAGGGCTTGGAGTTTTGAGTAGCAACAGGGAAGAGCCGGGGGCGGTGGTGGCTGCTGCTGCTGCTGCTGCTGCTGCTGCTGCATCGGGAACCAACGGGGGAACACCTGAGAAATGCCGCAAAGGAACTGGGGCTCGATCCCCCAAAAAGGTGACACGGTTGACAGCCCAACTGAAGTGCCTCTATCCCAATGCACGCAGCACGGGTAACAAACAGGAGGAGCTGTGCAGAAGGAGGGGAAGGAAGCTGGCAGCTCTTTTCAGGACGTTTTTCTTAGAGCACAAGTGCTCTCGATTCCCGTGCGTAAGAAATCGGGCAAGGAAGGCAGGAGACCAGCGTGGCCGAGTAAGGACCTTCTGGTCGATCTGAAGCGCAAGAAGGAAATGCACGGGCAGTGGAAGCAGGGACACGCATCCTGGGAAGAATATAGGGCTGCTGCCCAGGTGTGTAGGGACAGGATCAGGAAAGCCAAGGCACAGCTGGAGCTGAATTTGGCAAGGGATGTGAAGAATCATAAGAAGGGCTTCTACAGGTGCGCTGGTGAGAAAAGGAAGACTGGGAGTGTTGTCCCAAAAACCGGGTCTGTCACCTGGCGTGCAAAGAGCCGATCCACACGCAGAGCGGAGGCATTTCCTTTTATTGCGTACATGCGCGTGTATGGGTGCCTGTCCCAAAACAGCACACCAAGTCTTCAAATCCACGGTTATTTATACACAAAGCATTAATGTATTCAGCCTCCTAATGCATGGACATTGTTATTTTATTAATCGATTGGTTAAAATCCGTTCGCCTAGCATGTAAATTAGTACGCATGCTCCATCTCATTACTCCGCCTGTTTCTTTTGAGTCGGTGGTATGAATTGGGTTAGAGGGTCTGTGAGTCGGTGGTCTCAATCTCCCCCTGCCGCAATTAACTTTCCTTTAAGGTCACAGTCTTTTTGGCAAGTCGAAGCGGTTCTTCGGGGTTGGCTAACTGAGTTAGCAATTTCTCAGTTCCACTCCTGCTTTTTGATGGCTACAGCCTACCTATCGGACAAAGGTACATTGTTTAAATGATAAATCTTTAGCTGCCAGTTTTTCTATCCATAGTCCCAGTAAGGATGGGACTATACAATGGCTCACAACAATATACCCGATCGGTTCAATTTATATTCTACCATAACAATTTCCATATATCTAATGGGTTTAACTTTATCCTTTAACATCTCGACAGCAGGAGGAGCGGCTGATACACCAGAGGGTTGCGCCGCCATCCAGAGGGACCTGGACTGGCTGGAGAAATGGGCAGGCGGGAGCCTCGTGCAGTTCCACAAGGGGAAGTGGGAAGTACAAAGTCCTGCCCCTGGGGAGGAACAACCCCATGCACCGGTACATGCTGGAGGCCGGCCGGCTGGAAAAGCAGCTTTGCAGAAAAGGACGTGGGGGGCTCCCGGTGGACACCAAGTTGAACGTGAGCCGACAATGTGCCCTTGCCGCAAAGAAGGCTAAGGATAGCCTTAGCCCGATATAGAGGAAAGCGGGGTTTATACATGTTACAGTACAGCTGTGTAGACCAGTCAAATTGCTCACTATCCCCGGGGGTGCAGGGCACCACAGACCACCCTTGGGCAGCTTTGGGGGCACTGCCTATTTTTTCTAAAAGCCTCGTACCCAGCTTAGCGCAAAGCCTATCTTGATCTGCCCTCCAGCTCTCGAGCCACCAGTGCTGAACGCACGCTTTGTATTTTATTTTCTCCCAGGAGGCGTGCGGCGTCACCGAAATCAGGAATGAACTCCTTAACACCAATGTAGTCTTAAGAAGCAGGCATTCTTTATTCAGCGCTGGGTGCTAGGGGTATATCACCACAAAGCTAGCACGCCGAGTTTGCAAAAGGGCGCACATTGATACATAATGGATGAGTTTGTTCCACCCACTATACATATGCATTACTATTCTTCTTTATGATTGGCTTCAACTTCTCTCGCTTACCTTTTAAGAGTACAGTACACAAAAGTTGCACAGCGCATGCTCTAATACGGGGGGGGGGAGAGGAGAGGAGAGGAGAGGAGAGGAGAGGAGAGGAGAGGAGAGGAGAGGAGAGGAGAGGAGAGGAGAGGAGAGGAGAGGAGAGGATGTGATGTCTGTTCAGTCTCTAATTGGGTGGGTGGTCTCGATCTCCCCCTGCCGCATTTACCTTTCCCCCAGTTTCTGCAGATTCTTGCCGACTTCATCCTTCTCAGGCAATTATCCAGCTTTTGGTGCCTTCTAGGGCAGGATGGTCTCCTTTTATCAGTCTTTTAGCTCCTTTTCAAGGGCATCGTCCTTAGTGTTAGTAAGGCCTGCATAGTTGATACAAAGTAACTGGACTTGGTACTTAAGGCTCAACTACGGATGTCTTGTTAAAACTAAAAATAGGAATTTACTTTTTTTCTAACAGCAGCTTAGAAACGTCTGCAATTGAAGTGGGGCTTTCAGGGAACAATTGAGAGCAACTTCTGTTGGTTCTGTGAAACGTTCTGAAAAGTTAAGGCCTGCCCTGCCCTGCAAAAGCAGTCATTTGTCTGGAGGGAGCAGCACCAAAAAGCCACAAGCACGTTTGGGGTGGACTCGATGCGGTAATAAATAACAAGAAATAGTACTTCTAGCTACAACAGCCTCTTCTGAGACCTCGTTGCGCGCGCGCGCGCGCACCCAGCCGCCCGCTCGCCGTGTCGCAGATCGCTCCGCGGACTCGCCCCTCGCCCCACGGCTTCTCCCTCCACCTCCAGGTCGGATCCCTCCGCGCCCCGAGAGCACGCAAACTCCCCGAGCCCCGGCAAGCACCAGGTCGACGAGGGCGGACCCGCCAAAGGGGCGGGGACGAGCGGAAACGACAGACGAGACAGCCAGTCGAGACGCGCGATCGGCCGGCGGCGACGGGGCGGCCCAATGGGCGCCGCGGAGGGCCTGGCCGAGCGGAGGAAGCGCGGGGGCGACGAGGGGCGTTGTCGTGGCTGACGAGCTTATCGGGGTGCGGGCTGCTCGGCCCGGTGGCGCCACTGCTGTCTTCGGAAAGATCGTCGGCGAGGCGCTTCCCCGCCAACGCCATCTACGAGGACGAGGAGGTAGCCGCGGCTTTGCTCTGTGCGCGGTTCCTCTTCCCTTCCCCCCACCCCACCGCCCTCGCAGGCACCCTGAGCCGAGGACCCGTTAGCGCGGCAGAGCGGGTGGCGGCAGGGACGGACGGACGGACGGACGGACGGACGGGGCCTCTCTGGGTTGTGGCGTTCTCTACTGCGCCGCCCCTAAAACATCGCGCTTCTTCGGTGCCCCCCTCCGCCTGCCGCGGCGCGTACTGGGTTGCTGGTGCTGTCCGGCTCGCCGCGTCGCGTGCGCGCGTCCGTGCGTCCGTACGTAGAGGAGGGCCTCTGACGGTAACGCGCTTGCTGGCAGCCGCAGACGTTTGCCGCGTGATGTCCCTTTGGCACCGCAAGTCGTGCAAAGCTTGCTGCCGAGGGATGGGAGTGGTCCTACCTCGTGTAGGATGACAGTCTTGAAACCTTAGCTTAAGCACGCGCAGTCCGTCTCCTCGGGGATTCCGGCGGGGGGCGGGGAGGGGGGTGTGGGTGTATGTAAAGAGTGAACGTCTGAGTCGTGACCGTCATGAGTTAGCTCTGCATAGGAGAAAGAAATGCAGGTCTTGATGTGCCTCGTAATAGCGTTTTCACAGCTCTGCTGTGCTAGGCTTTGGTTCCGAGCCCCCAAACGGGATTATCAAAGCAAAGAGTTACACAGCTTTTCTCATGTTTCTTAAAAAACCAGAATCTAGAAACCGGTCGTCCTGCAGGCTGCAAAAGCTTCCCAGACCTTGTTTCCGTGGTGAAGTGGGACCGTGATAGCAGCATGCTTGCAAGGTTCACGGCTGCTGGTGCACCACAGTGTGCTAGGAACTAGAGTGAGCTGCTTAGACTGTGGGGAAAAAATGCAGCCGTCACCTATGCGATGTTAACTTTAAGTTAGTATCCCGTATATTAATTAAAATGCTGAAGATTAACAGTTAGGGATGTCTTCTGCTTTTGAAGGTAGGGTCTGTGTGCAATATAGAAGACGGACTCGTACTATGCACTTGCAGGCTTGCTGTGATTATGCTTTTGTTCAATACTTGAGCTCCCTGTACCGTGGGAAATGAATGGCCGCTGATCTTCCACTTCACGGAATTCTTTGCTGATTCAGTTAAGCCGTTTGTCTCCTGCCTCTGCGTGGACCACGTCGAATCGAAAAACTGCTTAGGAAATGATCGACCCAAATGGAAACGTCCTGGAGGTCGCTCATCTGAAGTACCGGCCCATCTCCTTGCCCCCATCATCGTGCGTGACGAGTCCCCCTTCTGGCGGGGGCTCTGTAAATATGTTGTATTTTGCATATAGAAAGTATTAACATCACGTAAGAAAAATCAACGTTCCGGCTTGTGTTTGGGGTATCTGGTAATCTGCTTCTGAAGCCAATTCCGTTTTAACTGTTTACTCTTCCTCCAGTGCCTTGTGTTCCGGGATCTTTCGCCCCAAGCTCCGGCGCTGTTCCTAGTCATGCCTGAGGAGCCAATTATCAGGCTATCTGAAGCAGAAGATTCTGGTGAATCTGTAAGTACTGTGGGAGGTTTCTGTACGCTGAACTGTACCTGCCATTAGTTCCTAATTTAACTAGACTCTTTCCCATCCCCTCTTTTCCTCTTGATAGGGCACAGTTTGGGGTTTTCTGGCGCTATAATCTTTTTGCCTCTAGCTTGCAACGGGATTGAGCTTTTTGACTAAAAGTAGTGATACAAAGCAATGCTCGCCCCCGGGTATGTGCTTCCGGTGCAAAACGCAGTGTTGTTTTGGAGCGCAGTCTGATGCCTGTTGTCACGGTTTAGAGTACGAGTAGTAGTACTTCTGGTACGGAGAAGAGGGCTTGGGGCTTTTGGCAGGTCAGGGGGGAGGAAGGGCAAAGCTGGTTGAGAGGTGTTGGATGCTTTGCTTTTGGCTAGAAAAGTCGAGTTCAAAGACTTTGTAAACCTGTACAAAAGGCAACCTAAGTTTTGTTTTCCACCAGATTTGCTTCTGTTGCCTGAAGAGAGAATGGGGGCTTTAACCCAGAGACAAACTTAGCTTCTGTGGCTGTTGTGTAGTCCGCTACTGTCTAGCTTGAAAGAAAATTGCATAGCACCCCTTCCCCCCCCCACCTCCTTCCCCTACAGTGTTTATGCTTTTTTTACTTCCTTCTCCAGCTTCTCGGGCATTTAATGATTGTTGGCAAGAAGCGTGCTGCTCACCTGGGCCTGACCAATGGATTCTGGCCGGTTGTGGATGAAGGGCCCAAGGGTGGGCAGTCTGACTATCCCGTGCATCTACGTATTCTGGGTGCCCGTCAGTTGGGCTGGTCACCGGGCTAAGATTTTTGCACCGCAAGAGTTGCTGCACGTGTGCAAATCGCCACTGAATGGATTTCGTCTGTTGCCCGTCAGTCTAGCCACTGTTGACATCTGATTTCTTGTGAGGTGTGTCTCTGGAAGGTAATAAAAACTTTGAGCGGCAGTTGCACAATAAAGATTTAGCATGGGGATATCATCTCTTGTCTCGCGTGTCTTGCTGAGGGACCTAGTTCTGCAAGTTAAAACGGCGTCCCCCCGGAGTGTAAGTATGGGGGAGGGTTCAGCCAGTGAACAGTGTTCTAAAGATAGGTAGTGATTTGCCCGGTCATTTGAAGCGTGACGCTGGAACCGCTTAGCGGTCTCCTGCGTCTCGTAGGAAGCAAAACTCTCAGCTTTTTTGGAAGCAGTACGCTGTGTGAGCCGATGCAGGCAGGACGCAGGAGCAACCACAGATAAAATGCAAAGAGCAAATTTATGCTGGTTACCTCGCGAACCGCGGGATCTCCGAAGCAGCACCCGGGGCAGAGGCGCGTGAGCGGGAACGCGGGCACCGCGGAGCTCAGTCCTCGCTAGAGAGGGAGCAAGAGATTCCGAACCTGCGGCTTTGGCCTATATATACCAGGGTTTTTTTTTTTTTTTTTTTTTTTTTTTTTTTGCAACGAGCTGGCCAGGATCTGGGGCTCGGGTACATCTGGTCTGGAAACATAAGGGTGAGCTATTTATAGCTCAGTGGGCTCATGACACATCAGGACATGTAGGAAGGGATGCAACATACAAACGGGGTCGCGATCGAGGGGTGGACTTGACTGTTGATGCCACTGCACGGGTTATCCACGAATGTCAAACGTGTGCCGTAATCAAATAAGCTAAGCAGCTAAAGCCTTTTTGGTATCGTGGTGGTTTACCCCACGGCTCGGACCCCGCGGTCCTGCACTCGCTTCCCCCCCACTCGTTGAGATGGGAAGGGAATCGCAACAAAGGGGCACAGATTAGAATGAGGGCAGGGACGGCTCACTCGCCAGTTATGGTCACGGGCAAAACAGACTCAACTTGGGGAGGAAAAAGCCATTTAATTCGTTACCAATCATCCGAGTAGCACAGTGAGACATAACAACTACGTCTTTAAGACACCTTCCCCCACCCCTCCCTTCTTCCCAGGCTCAAATTACTTTGCTCCCGATTTCTCTACCTTCTCCCCCCCCCCCCCCCCCGCCAGCGGCATAGGGGACAGGGAATGGGGATTGCAGTCAGTTCACCTATGCCGCTCTTCCTGGCATGAAAGTCCAGGAACAGTGTTCAAAAGCGAGCTTCCCATGGAGTCATGGACCTCTTTGGGCACAGCTCCCGGCTCCAGCATGGGGACATCCACGGGCTGCAGAGGGGCCTCTGGTCCAGCGCACCTCCTTCCCCCTCACCCGGCTCTGGGGGTCCACCCCCGCTCTGGCCTTGAGCAGTCTCTGGGGGTCTCAATTCAGTCACGCTTGCCCTCGGGAAGGAAGCTCTCCCTTTATTTAGGCCCATGGTTGTCTTTTGTTCAGGTTAAGGGCCTCTCCTCCAGGTTCTATCCACCTTCTTCTTTTCAAGACAGTCCTTCCCCTCACAAACACGGATTCGCAGGCAGAGGCATTTCTCTATTGCTAATTGGCTCAGCCTGGGCTGGGGGTGGGGGGTACGCCTTGGAGCCAGGGGAGTTTTAATGAAGCTTCTCACCGGGGGCCATCACTGTAGCCTGGCAGATTGATTATATCACACTCCCACGAACCCGCTGTGGCAAGCAGAATTGAATCGGACGATGGGACTCATTTCTGAAAGCACCTCATAAACACCTGGGCCAAGGAGCACGGCATTGACTGGGTGTATCACAGCCCCTCTCATCATGCACCAGCCTCCGGGAAAATTGAGCGATACAAGGGACTGTTCAAAACTACGCTGAGAGCAATGGGTGATGGGACATTCAAGCACTGGGATACACATTTAGCGGAAGCCACTTGGCTAGTTAACACTAGAGGATCTGCCAGTCGACCTGGCCCTGCCCGATCTCTGTGCGCTGCGGAAGGAGATAAGATTCCCGTAGTACATCTAAGGAACTTGTTGGGAAAAACAGTCTGGGTTCTTCCTTCCTTAGAGGAAAGGGTAAACCTATTTGTGGGATTGTTTTGACTCAAGGACCTGGGTGCACTTGGTGGGTAATGCGGAAGGATGGGGGAGGCCAATGTGTACCTGAAGGTGATTTAATCCTGGGTGAAAATAATCCGTGATTTGAGCTGCATGTTATGGGAATTACTATAGCAGGAACCAACCCCTTGTTGCTAGCCAGGCTAGGAGCAAGGGGAGGAGTTCATTGCGATGTTAAACCATGTAACCTGGCCCAAAGGGACCAGGGGTGGAAATTGTAATGGATCTACCTTTAAACTGTTGTAACCCATGATTTGAGTTGCACGTTGGAGGAATTGCTATAGCAGGAACCACCTGTACCAATGGAGGACAAGCCTTACAAGAAGCAGCGCAAGCGCAGCAGTGACCCGATCCGAGCTGCCTTTGGTGCCCAATAACTCCACGCAACGCACCAGCTCTCCGGTCCCGAGTGACCACCACAGCAGACGGAGCCCAAAGTCATGGACTAAATGAACTCAGTGGACACTTTATGGACATTTCTGGACGCTTCACAAACATTTTATGGGGGAAGGGGTGGTTAATGAGGATGCATTGGGTAGCGTGGGACCCGAGCATGATGTAAACGGTATGGAACGAGGAGTGGCGAATGTGCTGGTTTTAGCTGGGACAGAGTTAATTTTCTTCATAGTGGCTGCTATGGGGCTGAGCAGTGCTTACACAGAGTCAAGGCCTTTTCTGCTTCTCACATCACCCCACCAGCAAGTAGGCTGGGGGTGCGCAAGAAGTTGGGAGGGGACATAGCCAGGACAGCTGACTCCAACCGACCAAAGGGATATTCCATAGCATATGACGTCGTGCTCAGCAATAAAAAGCTGGGGGAAGGAGAAGGAAGGTGGGGAAGTTCGGAGCGATGACATTTTGTCTTCCCGAGCAACTGTTGAGCGCGATGGAGCCCCGCTTTCCTGGAGATGGCTGAACACCTGCCTGCCGATGGGAAGTAGTGAATTCATTTCTTATTTTGCTTTGCTTGCGTGTGCAGCTTTTGCTTTACCTATTAAACGGTCTTTATCTCGAGCCATGAGTTTTCTCACTTTTAGGAGAGCTTTAAACTAGACTCGGTGGGGGAAGGGGATGGAGTTTTGAACAACAGAGAAGAGCCAGGAGCTGCTGATGTATGAGGAGCCAACAGGGAAATAAATACCTGCTAAATGCCTCAAAGGAATTGGGGCGCGTTCCTCTAAAACGGTGACGCAGGCAATAGCCTAACTGAAGTGCTTCAATATCGATGCACACAGCAGGCAGTGGCAGGGGAGTCTGTGCTGGTACACCCAGGGAGACCTGTGAATGTGGAGTGCCTGTGCGACAAGCGTGTGCGAGTGCTGCGTGTTTGCAACCAGCATCAAGTTGGACTAGCGGTCGAGTAGGGGACCCGTGAAGCAGGTCAGGGGGCCCTGGATCTGGGCAGGGGTGCCAGCCGGTTGCCAGGCGAACAGAGGGCCCCAAAATATTCTTGTATCCAACGTAGGATGTGTCATCGTTTAACCCCAGCCGGCAAGCCCTAAGCACCACGCAGCCGGCTCGCTCACTCCCGCCGCAGCGGGATGTGGGAAGAGAATCGGAAGAGCAAAAGTGAGAAAACTCGTGGGTTGAGACAAAAACAGTTAAATAATTGAAACACAGTCATAATAATGATAAAACTGTAATGGAAAAGAAGATAACAAAGAGAGAGAACTAAAACCCAAGAAAGACAAGTGATGCAAATGAAAACAATTGCCCCCAAGCAGCATTCCCCCCACCAACCTCCCCCCCTAGTTTTATTGCTGAACATGACGTCATATGGTACGGAATATCCCTTTGGTCAGTTGGGGCCAGCAGTCCCAGCTGCGTCCCCTCCCAACTTCTTGTGCATCCCCAGGCTACTGGCTAGCGGGGCAGTGTGAGGAGCAGAAAAGGCCTTGACTCTGTGTAAGCGCTGCTCAGCAACAACAACCACATCCCTCTATTATCAACTCTGTTTTCAGCACAAATCCCCCAAAATAGCCCCTTACCAGCGACTGTGAAGAAAATTAACTCTGTCCTAGCCAAAGCCAGCACAGGATGCTATGGTCTGGATGGGTGGATGGGGAAAAAAACCCAGGCTGGAAAATTGGGCCCAGAAAGTAATGTTTACTGGGTGATACTGTACTTGGAGGCTGGTAATCAGTAGAGTAGCGTAGGGATCAATCCCGGGATCTGTCCTGTTTAACATCTTCATCAGTGACCTGAAGGAGGTGATGGAGTGCTTGCTCACAAGGTTTGCAGTTGACAGCAAATTGGAAGTTCCCTTGATCCACTTGAGGCAGGGCTGCCATTGAGAAGGATCTAGAAAGCCTGGAGTAACGGGCTGACAAGAATCCCATGAAATTCAAGGCCAAATGTCAAGTCCTGCGTCAGGAAAGAAAGACACTTTGCAACAGCATAGGCTGGAGACTGACTGGCTTGGGAGCAGCTCTGCTGAGAAGGCCCTGGGGGGTCTTGGCAGACAGCAAACTGACCATGAGCCAGAAGCATGCCATGACGATAAAAAAGGCCAACAGCATCCTGGGCTGTATTAACAGGAGCATAGCCAGGAGACTGAGGGAAGTGATTACCACCACCCCACCCCCCCCCCCCCCCCCCCCCCACCCTCCTTTACTCAGCATTCGTTAAACTCCATCTGGAATATTGCATCCAGTTTTGGGCCCCCCCAATACAAGAAAGACATTGACAAACCGGAGCAAGTTCAGTGGAGGGCCACCAAGATAGTCAGCAGGTGTAGCGATCCTGACCAGAAGATCATTGTACATCAAGGAGTCAGTGATCCACATAACAGTTAACACGAGGAGGCCCAGACCTGTGCTGTGCTGCACATAATCCGTGGCCGCAGCATAAACTCAGCCAGCTCATTGTAGCAGAGGAGCCTGCAGGCAGCTCCCACTTGGTACTGGCAATTATGCCACCTGCCTTCCCAGGAACACCGCAGCAAGAAGTTCTTCTGTCATGTCTTAGGTGTCTGTAGCGAGGTTGGGGGGGGGAAGGGGGCGGGGCTGCAGGGGTGGCCTCTGTGCGAATAGGTGAGGGACAGACCTGTGCTGCACACAGCTGATTCCAGCTGGCTCAGCAATGGACCCATTGCAGGACACAGCTGAGCCCATCAGTGAGGTTTGGGGTACTTCTGTGAAAACATTTAGGAAAAGGCAGAAAATGCCCTTAAACGAGGCACAGTGGGGGAAGGGCTTGGAGTTTTGAGTAGCAACAGGGAAGAGCCGGGGGCGGTGGTGGCTGCTGCTGCTGCTGCTGCTGCTGCTGCATCGGGAACCAACGGGGGAACACCTGAGAAATGCCGCAAAGGAACTGGGGCTCGATCCCCCAAAAAGGTGACACGGTTGACAGCCCAACTGAAGTGCCTCTATCCCAATGCACGCAGCACGGGTAACAAACAGGAGGAGCTGTGCAGAAGGAGGGGAAGGAAGCTGGCAGCTCTTTTCAGGACGTTTTTCTTAGAGCACAAGTGCTCTCGATTCCCGTGCGTAAGAAATCGGGCAAGGAAGGCAGGAGACCAGCGTGGCCGAGTAAGGACCTTCTGGTCGATCTGAAGCGCAAGAAGGAAATGCACGGGCAGTGGAAGCAGGGACACGCATCCTGGGAAGAATATAGGGCTGCTGCCCAGGTGTGTAGGGACAGGATCAGGAAAGCCAAGGCACAGCTGGAGCTGAATTTGGCAAGGGATGTGAAGAATCATAAGAAGGGCTTCTACAGGTGCGCTGGTGAGAAAAGGAAGACTGGGAGTGTTGTCCCAAAAACCGGGTCTGTCACCTGGCGTGCAAAGAGCCGATCCACACGCAGAGCGGAGGCATTTCCTTTTATTGCGTACATGCGCGTGTATGGGTGCCTGTCCCAAAACAGCACACCAAGTCTTCAAATCCACGGTTATTTATACACAAAGCATTAATGTATTCAGCCTCCTAATGCATGGACATTGTTATTTTATTAATCGATTGGTTAAAATCCGTTCGCCTAGCATGTAAATTAGTACGCATGCTCCATCTCATTACTCCGCCTGTTTCTTTTGAGTCGGTGGTATGAATTGGGTTAGAGGGTCTGTGAGTCGGTGGTCTCAATCTCCCCCTGCCGCAATTAACTTTCCTTTAAGGTCACAGTCTTTTTGGCAAGTCGAAGCGGTTCTTCGGGGTTGGCTAACTGAGTTAGCAATTTCTCAGTTCCACTCCTGCTTTTTGATGGCTACAGCCTACCTATCGGACAAAGGTACATTGTTTAAATGATAAATCTTTAGCTGCCAGTTTTTCTATCCATAGTCCCAGTAAGGATGGGACTATACAATGGCTCACAACAATATACCCGATCGGTTCAATTTATATTCTACCATAACAATTTCCATATATCTAATGGGTTTAACTTTATCCTTTAACATCTCGACAGCAGGAGGAGCGGCTGATACACCAGAGGGTTGCGCCGCCATCCAGAGGGACCTGGACTGGCTGGAGAAATGGGCAGGCGGGAGCCTCGTGCAGTTCCACAAGGGGAAGTGGGAAGTACAAAGTCCTGCCCCTGGGGAGGAACAACCCCATGCACCGGTACATGCTGGAGGCCGGCCGGCTGGAAAAGCAGCTTTGCAGAAAAGGACGTGGGGGGCTCCCGGTGGACACCAAGTTGAACGTGAGCCGACAATGTGCCCTTGCCGCAAAGAAGGCTAAGGATAGCCTTAGCCCGATATAGAGGAAAGCGGGGTTTATACATGTTACAGTACAGCTGTGTAGACCAGTCAAATTGCTCACTATCCCCGGGGGTGCAGGGCACCACAGACCACCCTTGGGCAGCTTTGGGGGCACTGCCTATTTTTTCTAAAAGCCTCGTACCCAGCTTAGCGCAAAGCCTATCTTGATCTGCCCTCCAGCTCTCGAGCCACCAGTGCTGAACGCACGCTTTGTATTTTATTTTCTCCCAGGAGGCGTGCGGCGTCACCGAAATCAGGAATGAACTCCTTAACACCAATGTAGTCTTAAGAAGCAGGCATTCTTTATTCAGCGCTGGGTGCTAGGGGTATATCACCACAAAGCTAGCACGCCGAGTTTGCAAAAGGGCGCACATTGATACATAATGGATGAGTTTGTTCCACCCACTATACATATGCATTACTATTCTTCTTTATGATTGGCTTCAACTTCTCTCGCTTACCTTTTAAGAGTACAGTACACAAAAGTTGCACAGCGCATGCTCTAATACGGGGGGGGGGGAGAGGAGAGGAGAGGAGAGGAGAGGAGAGGAGAGGAGAGGAGAGGAGAGGAGAGGAGAGGAGAGGAGAGGAGAGGAGAGGAGAGGAGAGGATGTGATGTCTGTTCAGTCTCTAATTGGGTGGGTGGTCTCGATCTCCCCCTGCCGCATTTACCTTTCCCCCAGTTTCTGCAGATTCTTGCCGACTTCATCCTTCTCAGGCAATTATCCAGCTTTTGGTGCCTTCTAGGGCAGGATGGTCTCCTTTTATCAGTCTTTTAGCTCCTTTTCAAGGGCATCGTCCTTAGTGTTAGTAAGGCCTGCATAGTTGATACAAAGTAACTGGACTTGGTACTTAAGGCTCAACTACGGATGTCTTGTTAAAACTAAAAATAGGAATTTACTTTTTTTCTAACAGCAGCTTAGAAACGTCTGCAATTGAAGTGGGGCTTTCAGGGAACAATTGAGAGCAACTTCTGTTGGTTCTGTGAAACGTTCTGAAAAGTTAAGGCCTGCCCTGCCCTGCAAAAGCAGTCATTTGTCTGGAGGGAGCAGCACCAAAAAGCCACAAGCACGTTTGGGGTGGACTCGATGCGGTAATAAATAACAAGAAATAGTACTTCTAGCTACAACAGCCTCTTCTGAGACCTCGTTGCGCGCGCGCGCGCGCACCCAGCCGCCCGCTCGCCGTGTCGCAGATCGCTCCGCGGACTCGCCCCTCGCCCCACGGCTTCTCCCTCCACCTCCAGGTCGGATCCCTCCGCGCCCCGAGAGCACGCAAACTCCCCGAGCCCCGGCAAGCACCAGGTCGACGAGGGCGGACCCGCCAAAGGGGCGGGGACGAGCGGAAACGACAGACGAGACAGCCAGTCGAGACGCGCGATCGGCCGGCGGCGACGGGGCGGCCCAATGGGCGCCGCGGAGGGCCTGGCCGAGCGGAGGAAGCGCGGGGGCGACGAGGGGCGTTGTCGTGGCTGACGAGCTTATCGGGGTGCGGGCTGCTCGGCCCGGTGGCGCCACTGCTGTCTTCGGAAAGATCGTCGGCGAGGCGCTTCCCCGCCAACGCCATCTACGAGGACGAGGAGGTAGCCGCGGCTTTGCTCTGTGCGCGGTTCCTCTTCCCTTCCCCCCACCCCACCGCCCTCGCAGGCACCCTGAGCCGAGGACCCGTTAGCGCGGCAGAGCGGGTGGCGGCAGGGACGGACGGACGGACGGACGGACGGACGGGGCCTCTCTGGGTTGTGGCGTTCTCTACTGCGCCGCCCCTAAAACATCGCGCTTCTTCGGTGCCCCCCTCCGCCTGCCGCGGCGCGTACTGGGTTGCTGGTGCTGTCCGGCTCGCCGCGTCGCGTGCGCGCGTCCGTGCGTCCGTACGTAGAGGAGGGCCTCTGACGGTAACGCGCTTGCTGGCAGCCGCAGACGTTTGCCGCGTGATGTCCCTTTGGCACCGCAAGTCGTGCAAAGCTTGCTGCCGAGGGATGGGAGTGGTCCTACCTCGTGTAGGATGACAGTCTTGAAACCTTAGCTTAAGCACGCGCAGTCCGTCTCCTCGGGGATTCCGGCGGGGGGCGGGGAGGGGGGTGTGGGTGTATGTAAAGAGTGAACGTCTGAGTCGTGACCGTCATGAGTTAGCTCTGCATAGGAGAAAGAAATGCAGGTCTTGATGTGCCTCGTAATAGCGTTTTCACAGCTCTGCTGTGCTAGGCTTTGGTTCCGAGCCCCCAAACGGGATTATCAAAGCAAAGAGTTACACAGCTTTTCTCATGTTTCTTAAAAAACCAGAATCTAGAAACCGGTCGTCCTGCAGGCTGCAAAAGCTTCCCAGACCTTGTTTCCGTGGTGAAGTGGGACCGTGATAGCAGCATGCTTGCAAGGTTCACGGCTGCTGGTGCACCACAGTGTGCTAGGAACTAGAGTGAGCTGCTTAGACTGTGGGGAAAAAATGCAGCCGTCACCTATGCGATGTTAACTTTAAGTTAGTATCCCGTATATTAATTAAAATGCTGAAGATTAACAGTTAGGGATGTCTTCTGCTTTTGAAGGTAGGGTCTGTGTGCAATATAGAAGACGGACTCGTACTATGCACTTGCAGGCTTGCTGTGATTATGCTTTTGTTCAATACTTGAGCTCCCTGTACCGTGGGAAATGAATGGCCGCTGATCTTCCACTTCACGGAATTCTTTGCTGATTCAGTTAAGCCGTTTGTCTCCTGCCTCTGCGTGGACCACGTCGAATCGAAAAACTGCTTAGGAAATGATCGACCCAAATGGAAACGTCCTGGAGGTCGCTCATCTGAAGTACCGGCCCATCTCCTTGCCCCCATCATCGTGCGTGACGAGTCCCCCTTCTGGCGGGGGCTCTGTAAATATGTTGTATTTTGCATATAGAAAGTATTAACATCACGTAAGAAAAATCAACGTTCCGGCTTGTGTTTGGGGTATCTGGTAATCTGCTTCTGAAGCCAATTCCGTTTTAACTGTTTACTCTTCCTCCAGTGCCTTGTGTTCCGGGATCTTTCGCCCCAAGCTCCGGCGCTGTTCCTAGTCATGCCTGAGGAGCCAATTATCAGGCTATCTGAAGCAGAAGATTCTGGTGAATCTGTAAGTACTGTGGGAGGTTTCTGTACGCTGAACTGTACCTGCCATTAGTTCCTAATTTAACTAGACTCTTTCCCATCCCCTCTTTTCCTCTTGATAGGGCACAGTTTGGGGTTTTCTGGCGCTATAATCTTTTTGCCTCTAGCTTGCAACGGGATTGAGCTTTTTGACTAAAAGTAGTGATACAAAGCAATGCTCGCCCCCGGGTATGTGCTTCCGGTGCAAAACGCAGTGTTGTTTTGGAGCGCAGTCTGATGCCTGTTGTCACGGTTTAGAGTACGAGTAGTAGTACTTCTGGTACGGAGAAGAGGGCTTGGGGCTTTTGGCAGGTCAGGGGGGAGGAAGGGCAAAGCTGGTTGAGAGGTGTTGGATGCTTTGCTTTTGGCTAGAAAAGTCGAGTTCAAAGACTTTGTAAACCTGTACAAAAGGCAACCTAAGTTTTGTTTTCCACCAGATTTGCTTCTGTTGCCTGAAGAGAGAATGGGGGCTTTAACCCAGAGACAAACTTAGCTTCTGTGGCTGTTGTGTAGTCCGCTACTGTCTAGCTTGAAAGAAAATTGCATAGCACCCCTTCCCCCCCCCACCTCCTTCCCCTACAGTGTTTATGCTTTTTTTACTTCCTTCTCCAGCTTCTCGGGCATTTAATGATTGTTGGCAAGAAGCGTGCTGCTCACCTGGGCCTGACCAATGGATTCTGGCCGGTTGTGGATGAAGGGCCCAAGGGTGGGCAGTCTGACTATCCCGTGCATCTACGTATTCTGGGTGCCCGTCAGTTGGGCTGGTCACCGGGCTAAGATTTTTGCACCGCAAGAGTTGCTGCACGTGTGCAAATCGCCACTGAATGGATTTCGTCTGTTGCCCGTCAGTCTAGCCACTGTTGACATCTGATTTCTTGTGAGGTGTGTCTCTGGAAGGTAATAAAAACTTTGAGCGGCAGTTGCACAATAAAGATTTAGCATGGGGATATCATCTCTTGTCTCGCGTGTCTTGCTGAGGGACCTAGTTCTGCAAGTTAAAACGGCGTCCCCCCGGAGTGTAAGTATGGGGGAGGGTTCAGCCAGTGAACAGTGTTCTAAAGATAGGTAGTGATTTGCCCGGTCATTTGAAGCGTGACGCTGGAACCGCTTAGCGGTCTCCTGCGTCTCGTAGGAAGCAAAACTCTCAGCTTTTTTGGAAGCAGTACGCTGTGTGAGCCGATGCAGGCAGGACGCAGGAGCAACCACAGATAAAATGCAAAGAGCAAATTTATGCTGGTTACCTCGCGAACCGCGGGATCTCCGAAGCAGCACCCGGGGCAGAGGCGCGTGAGCGGGAACGCGGGCACCGCGGAGCTCGGTCCTCGCTAGAGAGGGAGCAAGAGATTCCGAACCTGCGGCTTTGGCCTATATATACCAGGGATTTTTTTTTTTTTTTTTTTTTTTTTTTTTTGCAACGAGCTGGCCAGGATCTGGGGCTCGGGTACATCTGGTCTGGAAACATAAGGGTGAGCTATTTATAGCTCAGTGGGCTCATGACACATCAGGACATGTAGGAAGGGATGCAACATACAAACGGGGTCGCGATCGAGGGGTGGACTTGACTGTTGATGCCACTGCACGGGTTATCCACGAATGTCAAACGTGTGCCGTAATCAAATAAGCTAAGCAGCTAAAGCCTTTTTGGTATCGTGGTGGTTTACCCCACGGCTCGGACCCCGCGGTCCTGCACTCGCTTCCCCCCCACTCGTTGAGATGGGAAGGGAATCGCAACAAAGGGGCACAGATTAGAATGAGGGCAGGGACGGCTCACTCGCCAGTTATGGTCACGGGCAAAACAGACTCAACTTGGGGAGGAAAAAGCCATTTAATTCGTTACCAATCATCCGAGTAGCACAGTGAGACATAACAACTACGTCTTTAAGACACCTTCCCCCACCCCTCCCTTCTTCCCAGGCTCAAATTACTTTGCTCCCGATTTCTCTACCTTCTCCCCCCACCCCCCCCCCGCCAGCGGCATAGGGGACAGGGAATGGGGATTGCAGTCAGTTCACCTATGCCGCTCTTCCTGGCATGAAAGTCCAGGAACAGTGTTCAAAAGCGAGCTTCCCATGGAGTCATGGACCTCTTTGGGCACAGCTCCCGGCTCCAGCATGGGGACATCCACGGGCTGCAGAGGGGCCTCTGGTCCAGCGCACCTCCTTCCCCCTCACCCGGCTCTGGGGGTCCACCCCCGCTCTGGCCTTGAGCAGTCTCTGGGGGTCTCAATTCAGTCACGCTTGCCCTCGGGAAGGAAGCTCTCCCTTTATTTAGGCCCATGGTTGTCTTTTGTTCAGGTTAAGGGCCTCTCCTCCAGGTTCTATCCACCTTCTTCTTTTCAAGACAGTCCTTCCCCTCACAAACACGGATTCGCAGGCAGAGGCATTTCTCTATTGCTAATTGGCTCAGCCTGGGCTGGGGGTGGGGGGTACGCCTTGGAGCCAGGGGAGTTTTAATGAAGCTTCTCACCGGGGGCCATCACTGTAGCCTGGCAGATTGATTATATCACACTCCCACGAACCCGCTGTGGCAAGCAGAATTGAATCGGACGATGGGACTCATTTCTGAAAGCACCTCATAAACACCTGGGCCAAGGAGCACGGCATTGACTGGGTGTATCACAGCCCCTCTCATCATGCACCAGCCTCCGGGAAAATTGAGCGATACAAGGGACTGTTCAAAACTACGCTGAGAGCAATGGGTGATGGGACATTCAAGCACTGGGATACACATTTAGCGGAAGCCACTTGGCTAGTTAACACTAGAGGATCTGCCAGTCGACCTGGCCCTGCCCGATCTCTGTGCGCTGCGGAAGGAGATAAGATTCCCGTAGTACATCTAAGGAACTTGTTGGGAAAAACAGTCTGGGTTCTTCCTTCCTTAGAGGAAAGGGTAAACCTATTTGTGGGATTGTTTTGACTCAAGGACCTGGGTGCACTTGGTGGGTAATGCGGAAGGATGGGGGAGGCCAATGTGTACCTGAAGGTGATTTAATCCTGGGTGAAAATAATCCGTGATTTGAGCTGCATGTTATGGGAATTACTATAGCAGGAACCAACCCCTTGTTGCTAGCCAGGCTAGGAGCAAGGGGAGGAGTTCATTGCGATGTTAAACCATGTAACCTGGCCCAAAGGGACCAGGGGTGGAAATTGTAATGGATCTACCTTTAAACTGTTGTAACCCATGATTTGAGTTGCACGTTGGAGGAATTGCTATAGCAGGAACCACCTGTACCAATGGAGGACAAGCCTTACAAGAAGCAGCGCAAGCGCAGCAGTGACCCGATCCGAGCTGCCTTTGGTGCCCAATAACTCCACGCAACGCACCAGCTCTCCGGTCCCGAGTGACCACCACAGCAGACGGAGCCCAAAGTCATGGACTAAATGAACTCAGTGGACACTTTATGGACATTTCTGGACGCTTCACAAACATTTTATGGGGGAAGGGGTGGTTAATGAGGATGCATTGGGTAGCGTGGGACCCGAGCATGATGTAAACGGTATGGAACGAGGAGTGGCGAATGTGCTGGTTTTAGCTGGGACAGAGTTAATTTTCTTCATAGTGGCTGCTATGGGGCTGAGCAGTGCTTACACAGAGTCAAGGCCTTTTCTGCTTCTCACATCACCCCACCAGCAAGTAGGCTGGGGGTGCGCAAGAAGTTGGGAGGGGACATAGCCAGGACAGCTGACTCCAACCGACCAAAGGGATATTCCATAGCATATGACGTCGTGCTCAGCAATAAAAAGCTGGGGGAAGGAGAAGGAAGGTGGGGAAGTTCGGAGCGATGACATTTTGTCTTCCCGAGCAACTGTTGAGCGCGATGGAGCCCCGCTTTCCTGGAGATGGCTGAACACCTGCCTGCCGATGGGAAGTAGTGAATTCATTTCTTATTTTGCTTTGCTTGCGTGTGCAGCTTTTGCTTTACCTATTAAACGGTCTTTATCTCGAGCCATGAGTTTTCTCACTTTTAGGAGAGCTTTAAACTAGACTCGGTGGGGGAAGGGGATGGAGTTTTGAACAACAGAGAAGAGCCAGGAGCTGCTGATGTATGAGGAGCCAACAGGGAAATAAATACCTGCTAAATGCCTCAAAGGAATTGGGGCGCGTTCCTCTAAAACGGTGATGCAGGCAATAGCCTAACTGAAGTGCTTCAATATCGATGCACACAGCAGGCAGTGGCAGGGGAGTCTGTGCTGGTACACCCAGGGAGACCTGTGAATGTGGAGTGCCTGTGCGACAAGCGTGTGCGAGTGCTGCGTGTTTGCAACCAGCATCAAGTTGGACTAGCGGTCGAGTAGGGGACCCGTGAAGCAGGTCAGGGGGCCCTGGATCTGGGCAGGGGTGCCAGCCGGTTGCCAGGCGAACAGAGGGCCCCAAAATATTCTTGTATCCAACGTAGGATGTGTCATCGTTTAACCCCAGCCGGCAAGCCCTAAGCACCACGCAGCCGGCTCGCTCACTCCCGCCGCAGCGGGATGTGGGAAGAGAATCGGAAGAGCAAAAGTGAGAAAACTCGTGGGTTGAGACAAAAACAGTTAAATAATTGAAACACAGTCATAATAATGATAAAACTGTAATGGAAAAGAAGATAACAAAGAGAGAGAACTAAAACCCAAGAAAGACAAGTGATGCAAATGAAAACAATTGCCCCCAAGCAGCATTCCCCCCACCAACCTCCCCCCCTAGTTTTATTGCTGAACATGACGTCATATGGTACGGAATATCCCTTTGGTCAGTTGGGGTCAGCAGTCCCAGCTGCGTCCCCTCCCAACTTCTTGTGCATCCCCAGGCTACTGGCTAGCGGGGCAGTGTGAGGAGCAGAAAAGGCCTTGACTCTGTGTAAGCGCTGCTCAGCAACAACAACCACATCCCTCTATTATCAACTCTGTTTTCAGCACAAATCCCCCAAAATAGCCCCTTACCAGCGACTGTGAAGAAAATTAACTCTGTCCTAGCCAAAGCCAGCACAGGATGCTATGGTCTGGATGGGTGGATGGGGAAAAAAACCCAGGCTGGAAAATTGGGCCCAGAAAGTAATGTTTACTGGGTGATACTGTACTTGGAGGCTGGTAATCAGTAGAGTAGCGTAGGGATCGATCCCGGGATCTGTCCTGTTTAACATCTTCATCAGTGACCTGAAGGAGGTGATGGAGTGCTTGCTCACAAGGTTTGCAGTTGACAGCAAATTGGAAGTTCCCTTGATCCACTTGAGGCAGGGCTGCCATTGAGAAGGATCTAGAAAGCCTGGAGTAACGGGCTGACAAGAATCCCATGAAATTCAAGGCCAAATGTCAAGTCCTGCGTCAGGAAAGAAAGACACTTTGCAACAGCATAGGCTGGAGACTGACTGGCTTGGGAGCAGCTCTGCTGAGAAGGCCCTGGGGGGTCTTGGCAGACAGCAAACTGACCATGAGCCAGAAGCATGCCATGACGATAAAAAAGGCCAACAGCATCCTGGGCTGTATTAACAGGAGCATAGCCAGGAGACTGAGGGAAGTGATTACCACCACCCCACCCCCCCCCCCCCCCCCCCACCCTCCTTTACTCAGCATTCGTTAAACTCCATCTGGAATATTGCATCCAGTTTTGGGCCCCCCCCAATACAAGAAAGACATTGACAAACCGGAGCAAGTTCAGTGGAGGGCCACCAAGATAGTCAGCAGGTGTAGCGATCCTGACCAGAAGATCATTGTACATCAAGGAGTCAGTGATCCACATAACAGTTAACACGAGGAGGCCCAGACCTGTGCTGTGCTGCACATAATCCGTGGCCGCAGCATAAACTCAGCCAGCTCATTGTAGCAGAGGAGCCTGCAGGCAGCTCCCACTTGGTACTGGCAATTATGCCACCTGCCTTCCCAGGAACACCGCAGCAAGAAGTTCTTCTGTCATGTCTTAGGTGTCTGTAGCGAGGTTGGGGGGGGGGAAGGGGGCGGGGCTGCAGGGGTGGCCTCTGTGCGAATAGGTGAGGGACAGACCTGTGCTGCACACAGCTGATTCCAGCTGGCTCAGCAATGGACCCATTGCAGGACACAGCTGAGCCCATCAGTGAGGTTTGGGGTACTTCTGTGAAAACATTTAGGAAAAGGCAGAAAATGCCCTTAAACGAGGCACAGTGGGGGAAGGGCTTGGAGTTTTGAGTAGCAACAGGGAAGAGCCGGGGGCGGTGGTGGCTGCTGCTGCTGCTGCTGCTGCTGCTGCATCGGGAACCAACGGGGGAACACCTGAGAAATGCCGCAAAGGAACTGGGGCTCGATCCCCCAAAAAGGTGACACGGTTGACAGCCCAACTGAAGTGCCTCTATCCCAATGCACGCAGCACGGGTAACAAACAGGAGGAGCTGTGCAGAAGGAGGGGAAGGAAGCTGGCAGCTCTTTTCAGGACGTTTTTCTTAGAGCACAAGTGCTCTCGATTCCCGTGCGTAAGAAATCGGGCAAGGAAGGCAGGAGACCAGCGTGGCCGAGTAAGGACCTTCTGGTCGATCTGAAGCGCAAGAAGGAAATGCACGGGCAGTGGAAGCAGGGACACGCATCCTGGGAAGAATATAGGGCTGCTGCCCAGGTGTGTAGGGACAGGATCAGGAAAGCCAAGGCACAGCTGGAGCTGAATTTGGCAAGGGATGTGAAGAATCATAAGAAGGGCTTCTACAGGTGCGCTGGTGAGAAAAGGAAGACTGGGAGTGTTGTCCCAAAAACCGGGTCTGTCACCTGGCGTGCAAAGAGCCGATCCACACGCAGAGCGGAGGCATTTCCTTTTATTGCGTACATGCGCGTGTATGGGTGCCTGTCCCAAAACAGCACACCAAGTCTTCAAATCCACGGTTATTTATACACAAAGCATTAATGTATTCAGCCTCCTAATGCATGGACATTGTTATTTTATTAATCGATTGGTTAAAATCCGTTCGCCTAGCATGTAAATTAGTACGCATGCTCCATCTCATTACTCCGCCTGTTTCTTTTGAGTCGGTGGTATGAATTGGGTTAGAGGGTCTGTGAGTCGGTGGTCTCAATCTCCCCCTGCCGCAATTAACTTTCCTTTAAGGTCACAGTCTTTTTGGCAAGTCGAAGCGGTTCTTCGGGGTTGGCTAACTGAGTTAGCAATTTCTCAGTTCCACTCCTGCTTTTTGATGGCTACAGCCTACCTATCGGACAAAGGTACATTGTTTAAATGATAAATCTTTAGCTGCCAGTTTTTCTATCCATAGTCCCAGTAAGGATGGGACTATACAATGGCTCACAACAATATACCCGATCGGTTCAATTTATATTCTACCATAACAATTTCCATATATCTAATGGGTTTAACTTTATCCTTTAACATCTCGACAGCAGGAGGAGCGGCTGATACACCAGAGGGTTGCGCCGCCATCCAGAGGGACCTGGACTGGCTGGAGAAATGGGCAGGCGGGAGCCTCGTGCAGTTCCACAAGGGGAAGTGGGAAGTACAAAGTCCTGCCCCTGGGGAGGAACAACCCCATGCACCGGTACATGCTGGAGGCCGGCCGGCTGGAAAAGCAGCTTTGCAGAAAAGGACGTGGGGGGCTCCCGGTGGACACCAAGTTGAACGTGAGCCGACAATGTGCCCTTGCCGCAAAGAAGGCTAAGGATAGCCTTAGCCCGATATAGAGGAAAGCGGGGTTTATACATGTTACAGTACAGCTGTGTAGACCAGTCAAATTGCTCACTATCCCCGGGGGTGCAGGGCACCACAGACCACCCTTGGGCAGCTTTGGGGGCACTGCCTATTTTTTCTAAAAGCCTCGTACCCAGCTTAGCGCAAAGCCTATCTTGATCTGCCCTCCAGCTCTCGAGCCACCAGTGCTGAACGCACGCTTTGTATTTTATTTTCTCCCAGGAGGCGTGCGGCGTCACCGAAATCAGGAATGAACTCCTTAACACCAATGTAGTCTTAAGAAGCAGGCATTCTTTATTCAGCGCTGGGTGCTAGGGGTATATCACCACAAAGCTAGCACGCCGAGTTTGCAAAAGGGCGCACATTGATACATAATGGATGAGTTTGTTCCACCCACTATACATATGCATTACTATTCTTCTTTATGATTGGCTTCAACTTCTCTCGCTTACCTTTTAAGAGTACAGTACACAAAAGTTGCACAGCGCATGCTCTAATACGGGGGGGGGGGGGAGGAGAGGAGAGGAGAGGAGAGGAGAGGAGAGGAGAGGAGAGGAGAGGAGAGGAGAGGAGAGGAGAGGAGAGGAGAGGATGTGATGTCTGTTCAGTCTCTAATTGGGTGGGTGGTCTCGATCTCCCCCTGCCGCATTTACCTTTCCCCCAGTTTCTGCAGATTCTTGCCGACTTCATCCTTCTCAGGCAATTATCCAGCTTTTGGTGCCTTCTAGGGCAGGATGGTCTCCTTTTATCAGTCTTTTAGCTCCTTTTCAAGGGCATCGTCCTTAGTGTTAGTAAGGCCTGCATAGTTGATACAAAGTAACTGGACTTGGTACTTAAGGCTCAACTACGGATGTCTTGTTAAAACTAAAAATAGGAATTTACTTTTTTTCTAACAGCAGCTTAGAAACGTCTGCAATTGAAGTGGGGCTTTCAGGGAACAATTGAGAGCAACTTCTGTTGGTTCTGTGAAACGTTCTGAAAAGTTAAGGCCTGCCCTGCCCTGCAAAAGCAGTCATTTGTCTGGAGGGAGCAGCACCAAAAAGCCACAAGCACGTTTGGGGTGGACTCGATGCGGTAATAAATAACAAGAAATAGTACTTCTAGCTACAACAGCCTCTTCTGAGACCTCGTTGCGCGCGCGCGCGCACCCAGCCGCCCGCTCGCCGTGTCGCAGATCGCTCCGCGGACTCGCCCCTCGCCCCACGGCTTCTCCCTCCACCTCCAGGTCGGATCCCTCCGCGCCCCGAGAGCACGCAAACTCCCCGAGCCCCGGCAAGCACCAGGTCGACGAGGGCGGACCCGCCAAAGGGGCGGGGACGAGCGGAAACGACAGACGAGACAGCCAGTCGAGACGCGCGATCGGCCGGCGGCGACGGGGCGGCCCAATGGGCGCCGCGGAGGGCCTGGCCGAGCGGAGGAAGCGCGGGGGCGACGAGGGGCGTTGTCGTGGCTGACGAGCTTATCGGGGTGCGGGCTGCTCGGCCCGGTGGCGCCACTGCTGTCTTCGGAAAGATCGTCGGCGAGGCGCTTCCCCGCCAACGCCATCTACGAGGACGAGGAGGTAGCCGCGGCTTTGCTCTGTGCGCGGTTCCTCTTCCCTTCCCCCCACCCCACCGCCCTCGCAGGCACCCTGAGCCGAGGACCCGTTAGCGCGGCAGAGCGGGTGGCGGCAGGGACGGACGGACGGACGGACGGACGGACGGGGCCTCTCTGGGTTGTGGCGTTCTCTACTGCGCCGCCCCTAAAACATCGCGCTTCTTCGGTGCCCCCCTCCGCCTGCCGCGGCGCGTACTGGGTTGCTGGTGCTGTCCGGCTCGCCGCGTCGCGTGCGCGCGTCCGTGCGTCCGTACGTAGAGGAGGGCCTCTGACGGTAACGCGCTTGCTGGCAGCCGCAGACGTTTGCCGCGTGATGTCCCTTTGGCACCGCAAGTCGTGCAAAGCTTGCTGCCGAGGGATGGGAGTGGTCCTACCTCGTGTAGGATGACAGTCTTGAAACCTTAGCTTAAGCACGCGCAGTCCGTCTCCTCGGGGATTCCGGCGGGGGGCGGGGAGGGGGGTGTGGGTGTATGTAAAGAGTGAACGTCTGAGTCGTGACCGTCATGAGTTAGCTCTGCATAGGAGAAAGAAATGCAGGTCTTGATGTGCCTCGTAATAGCGTTTTCACAGCTCTGCTGTGCTAGGCTTTGGTTCCGAGCCCCCAAACGGGATTATCAAAGCAAAGAGTTACACAGCTTTTCTCATGTTTCTTAAAAAACCAGAATCTAGAAACCGGTCGTCCTGCAGGCTGCAAAAGCTTCCCAGACCTTGTTTCCGTGGTGAAGTGGGACCGTGATAGCAGCATGCTTGCAAGGTTCACGGCTGCTGGTGCACCACAGTGTGCTAGGAACTAGAGTGAGCTGCTTAGACTGTGGGGAAAAAATGCAGCCGTCACCTATGCGATGTTAACTTTAAGTTAGTATCCCGTATATTAATTAAAATGCTGAAGATTAACAGTTAGGGATGTCTTCTGCTTTTGAAGGTAGGGTCTGTGTGCAATATAGAAGACGGACTCGTACTATGCACTTGCAGGCTTGCTGTGATTATGCTTTTGTTCAATACTTGAGCTCCCTGTACCGTGGGAAATGAATGGCCGCTGATCTTCCACTTCACGGAATTCTTTGCTGATTCAGTTAAGCCGTTTGTCTCCTGCCTCTGCGTGGACCACGTCGAATCGAAAAACTGCTTAGGAAATGATCGACCCAAATGGAAACGTCCTGGAGGTCGCTCATCTGAAGTACCGGCCCATCTCCTTGCCCCCATCATCGTGCGTGACGAGTCCCCCTTCTGGCGGGGGCTCTGTAAATATGTTGTATTTTGCATATAGAAAGTATTAACATCACGTAAGAAAAATCAACGTTCCGGCTTGTGTTTGGGGTATCTGGTAATCTGCTTCTGAAGCCAATTCCGTTTTAACTGTTTACTCTTCCTCCAGTGCCTTGTGTTCCGGGATCTTTCGCCCCAAGCTCCGGCGCTGTTCCTAGTCATGCCTGAGGAGCCAATTATCAGGCTATCTGAAGCAGAAGATTCTGGTGAATCTGTAAGTACTGTGGGAGGTTTCTGTACGCTGAACTGTACCTGCCATTAGTTCCTAATTTAACTAGACTCTTTCCCATCCCCTCTTTTCCTCTTGATAGGGCACAGTTTGGGGTTTTCTGGCGCTATAATCTTTTTGCCTCTAGCTTGCAACGGGATTGAGCTTTTTGACTAAAAGTAGTGATACAAAGCAATGCTCGCCCCCGGGTATGTGCTTCCGGTGCAAAACGCAGTGTTGTTTTGGAGCGCAGTCTGATGCCTGTTGTCACGGTTTAGAGTACGAGTAGTAGTACTTCTGGTACGGAGAAGAGGGCTTGGGGCTTTTGGCAGGTCAGGGGGGAGGAAGGGCAAAGCTGGTTGAGAGGTGTTGGATGCTTTGCTTTTGGCTAGAAAAGTCGAGTTCAAAGACTTTGTAAACCTGTACAAAAGGCAACCTAAGTTTTGTTTTCCACCAGATTTGCTTCTGTTGCCTGAAGAGAGAATGGGGGCTTTAACCCAGAGACAAACTTAGCTTCTGTGGCTGTTGTGTAGTCCGCTACTGTCTAGCTTGAAAGAAAATTGCATAGCACCCCTTCCCCCCCCCACCTCCTTCCCCTACAGTGTTTATGCTTTTTTTACTTCCTTCTCCAGCTTCTCGGGCATTTAATGATTGTTGGCAAGAAGCGTGCTGCTCACCTGGGCCTGACCAATGGATTCCGGCCGGTTGTGGATGAAGGGCCCAAGGGTGGGCAGTCTGACTATCCCGTGCATCTACGTATTCTGGGTGCCCGTCAGTTGGGCTGGTCACCGGGCTAAGATTTTTGCACCGCAAGAGTTGCTGCACGTGTGCAAATCGCCACTGAATGGATTTCGTCTGTTGCCCGTCAGTCTAGCCACTGTTGACATCTGATTTCTTGTGAGGTGTGTCTCTGGAAGGTAATAAAAACTTTGAGCGGCAGTTGCACAATAAAGATTTAGCATGGGGATATCATCTCTTGTCTCGCGTGTCTTGCTGAGGGACCTAGTTCTGCAAGTTAAAACGGCGTCCCCCCGGAGTGTAAGTATGGGGGAGGGTTCAGCCAGTGAACAGTGTTCTAAAGATAGGTAGTGATTTGCCCGGTCATTTGAAGCGTGACGCTGGAACCGCTTAGCGGTCTCCTGCGTCTCGTAGGAAGCAAAACTCTCAGCTTTTTTGGAAGCAGTACGCTGTGTGAGCCGATGCAGGCAGGACGCAGGAGCAACCACAGATAAAATGCAAAGAGCAAATTTATGCTGGTTACCTCGCGAACCGCGGGATCTCCGAAGCAGCACCCGGGGCAGAGGCGCGTGAGCGGGAACGCGGGCACCGCGGAGCTCGGTCCTCGCTAGAGAGGGAGCAAGAGATTCCGAACCTGCGGCTTTGGCCTATATATACCAGGGATTTTTTTTTTTTTTTTTTTTTTTTTTTTTGCAACGAGCTGGCCAGGATCTGGGGCTCGGGTACATCTGGTCTGGAAACATAAGGGTGAGCTATTTATAGCTCAGTGGGCTCATGACACATCAGGACATGTAGGAAGGGATGCAACATACAAACGGGGTCGCGATCGAGGGGTGGACTTGACTGTTGATGCCACTGCACGGGTTATCCACGAATGTCAAACGTGTGCCGTAATCAAATAAGCTAAGCAGCTAAAGCCTTTTTGGTATCGTGGTGGTTTACCCCACGGCTCGGACCCCGCGGTCCTGCACTCGCTTCCCCCCCACTCGTTGAGATGGGAAGGGAATCGCAACAAAGGGGCACAGATTAGAATGAGGGCAGGGACGGCTCACTCGCCAGTTATGGTCACGGGCAAAACAGACTCAACTTGGGGAGGAAAAAGCCATTTAATTCGTTACCAATCATCCGAGTAGCACAGTGAGACATAACAACTACGTCTTTAAGACACCTTCCCCCACCCCTCCCTTCTTCCCAGGCTCAAATTACTTTGCTCCCGATTTCTCTACCTTCTCCCCCCACCCCCCCCCCGCCAGCGGCATAGGGGACAGGGAATGGGGATTGCAGTCAGTTCACCTATGCCGCTCTTCCTGGCATGAAAGTCCAGGAACAGTGTTCAAAAGCGAGCTTCCCATGGAGTCATGGACCTCTTTGGGCACAGCTCCCGGCTCCAGCATGGGGACATCCACGGGCTGCAGAGGGGCCTCTGGTCCAGCGCACCTCCTTCCCCCTCACCCGGCTCTGGGGGTCCACCCCCGCTCTGGCCTTGAGCAGTCTCTGGGGGTCTCAATTCAGTCACGCTTGCCCTCGGGAAGGAAGCTCTCCCTTTATTTAGGCCCATGGTTGTCTTTTGTTCAGGTTAAGGGCCTCTCCTCCAGGTTCTATCCACCTTCTTCTTTTCAAGACAGTCCTTCCCCTCACAAACACGGATTCGCAGGCAGAGGCATTTCTCTATTGCTAATTGGCTCAGCCTGGGCTGGGGGTGGGGGGTACGCCTTGGAGCCAGGGGAGTTTTAATGAAGCTTCTCACCGGGGGCCATCACTGTAGCCTGGCAGATTGATTATATCACACTCCCACGAACCCGCTGTGGCAAGCAGAATTGAATCGGACGATGGGACTCATTTCTGAAAGCACCTCATAAACACCTGGGCCAAGGAGCACGGCATTGACTGGGTGTATCACAGCCCCTCTCATCATGCACCAGCCTCCGGGAAAATTGAGCGATACAAGGGACTGTTCAAAACTACGCTGAGAGCAATGGGTGATGGGACATTCAAGCACTGGGATACACATTTAGCGGAAGCCACTTGGCTAGTTAACACTAGAGGATCTGCCAGTCGACCTGGCCCTGCCCGATCTCTGTGCGCTGCGGAAGGAGATAAGATTCCCGTAGTACATCTAAGGAACTTGTTGGGAAAAACAGTCTGGGTTCTTCCTTCCTTAGAGGAAAGGGTAAACCTATTTGTGGGATTGTTTTGACTCAAGGACCTGGGTGCACTTGGTGGGTAATGCGGAAGGATGGGGGAGGCCAATGTGTACCTGAAGGTGATTTAATCCTGGGTGAAAATAATCCGTGATTTGAGCTGCATGTTATGGGAATTACTATAGCAGGAACCAACCCCTTGTTGCTAGCCAGGCTAGGAGCAAGGGGAGGAGTTCATTGCGATGTTAAACCATGTAACCTGGCCCAAAGGGACCAGGGGTGGAAATTGTAATGGATCTACCTTTAAACTGTTGTAACCCATGATTTGAGTTGCACGTTGGAGGAATTGCTATAGCAGGAACCACCTGTACCAATGGAGGACAAGCCTTACAAGAAGCAGCGCAAGCGCAGCAGTGACCCGATCCGAGCTGCCTTTGGTGCCCAATAACTCCACGCAACGCACCAGCTCTCCGGTCCCGAGTGACCACCACAGCAGACGGAGCCCAAAGTCATGGACTAAATGAACTCAGTGGACACTTTATGGACATTTCTGGACGCTTCACAAACATTTTATGGGGGAAGGGGTGGTTAATGAGGATGCATTGGGTAGCGTGGGACCCGAGCATGATGTAAACGGTATGGAACGAGGAGTGGCGAATGTGCTGGTTTTAGCTGGGACAGAGTTAATTTTCTTCATAGTGGCTGCTATGGGGCTGAGCAGTGCTTACACAGAGTCAAGGCCTTTTCTGCTTCTCACATCACCCCACCAGCAAGTAGGCTGGGGGTGCGCAAGAAGTTGGGAGGGGACATAGCCAGGACAGCTGACTCCAACCGACCAAAGGGATATTCCATAGCATATGACGTCGTGCTCAGCAATAAAAAGCTGGGGGAAGGAGAAGGAAGGTGGGGAAGTTCGGAGCGATGACATTTTGTCTTCCCGAGCAACTGTTGAGCGCGATGGAGCCCCGCTTTCCTGGAGATGGCTGAACACCTGCCTGCCGATGGGAAGTAGTGAATTCATTTCTTATTTTGCTTTGCTTGCGTGTGCAGCTTTTGCTTTACCTATTAAACGGTCTTTATCTCGAGCCATGAGTTTTCTCACTTTTAGGAGAGCTTTAAACTAGACTCGGTGGGGGAAGGGGATGGAGTTTTGAACAACAGAGAAGAGCCAGGAGCTGCTGATGTATGAGGAGCCAACAGGGAAATAAATACCTGCTAAATGCCTCAAAGGAATTGGGGCGCGTTCCTCTAAAACGGTGACGCAGGCAATAGCCTAACTGAAGTGCTTCAATATCGATGCACACAGCAGGCAGTGGCAGGGGAGTCTGTGCTGGTACACCCAGGGAGACCTGTGAATGTGGAGTGCCTGTGCGACAAGCGTGTGCGAGTGCTGCGTGTTTGCAACCAGCATCAAGTTGGACTAGCGGTCGAGTAGGGGACCCGTGAAGCAGGTCAGGGGGCCCTGGATCTGGGCAGGGGTGCCAGCCGGTTGCCAGGCGAACAGAGGGCCCCAAAATATTCTTGTATCCAACGTAGGATGTGTCATCGTTTAACCCCAGCCGGCAAGCCCTAAGCACCACGCAGCCGGCTCGCTCACTCCCGCCGCAGCGGGATGTGGGAAGAGAATCGGAAGAGCAAAAGTGAGAAAACTCGTGGGTTGAGACAAAAACAGTTAAATAATTGAAACACAGTCATAATAATGATAAAACTGTAATGGAAAAGAAGATAACAAAGAGAGAGAACTAAAACCCAAGAAAGACAAGTGATGCAAATGAAAACAATTGCCCCCAAGCAGCATTCCCCCCACCAACCTCCCCCCCTAGTTTTATTGCTGAACATGACGTCATATGGTACGGAATATCCCTTTGGTCAGTTGGGGCCAGCAGTCCCAGCTGCGTCCCCTCCCAACTTCTTGTGCATCCCCAGGCTACTGGCTAGCGGGGCAGTGTGAGGAGCAGAAAAGGCCTTGACTCTGTGTAAGCGCTGCTCAGCAACAACAACCACATCCCTCTATTATCAACTCTGTTTTCAGCACAAATCCCCCAAAATAGCCCCTTACCAGCGACTGTGAAGAAAATTAACTCTGTCCTAGCCAAAGCCAGCACAGGATGCTATGGTCTGGATGGGTGGATGGGGAAAAAAACCCAGGCTGGAAAATTGGGCCCAGAAAGTAATGTTTACTGGGTGATACTGTACTTGGAGGCTGGTAATCAGTAGAGTAGCGTAGGGATCGATCCCGGGATCTGTCCTGTTTAACATCTTCATCAGTGACCTGAAGGAGGTGATGGAGTGCTTGCTCACAAGGTTTGCAGTTGACAGCAAATTGGAAGTTCCCTTGATCCACTTGAGGCAGGGCTGCCATTGAGAAGGATCTAGAAAGCCTGGAGTAACGGGCTGACAAGAATCCCATGAAATTCAAGGCCAAATGTCAAGTCCTGCGTCAGGAAAGAAAGACACTTTGCAACAGCATAGGCTGGAGACTGACTGGCTTGGGAGCAGCTCTGCTGAGAAGGCCCTGGGGGGTCTTGGCAGACAGCAAACTGACCATGAGCCAGAAGCATGCCATGACGATAAAAAAGGCCAACAGCATCCTGGGCTGTATTAACAGGAGCATAGCCAGGAGACTGAGGGAAGTGATTACCACCACCCCACCCCCCCCCCACCCCCCCCCACCCTCCTTTACTCAGCATTCGTTAAACTCCATCTGGAATATTGCATCCAGTTTTGGGCCCCCCCAATACAAGAAAGACATTGACAAACCGGAGCAAGTTCAGTGGAGGGCCACCAAGATAGTCAGCAGGTGTAGCGATCCTGACCAGAAGATCATTGTACATCAAGGAGTCAGTGATCCACATAACAGTTAACACGAGGAGGCCCAGACCTGTGCTGTGCTGCACATAATCCGTGGCCGCAGCATAAACTCAGCCAGCTCATTGTAGCAGAGGAGCCTGCAGGCAGCTCCCACTTGGTACTGGCAATTATGCCACCTGCCTTCCCAGGAACACCGCAGCAAGAAGTTCTTCTGTCATGTCTTAGGTGTCTGTAGCGAGGTTGGGGGGGGGAAGGGGGCGGGGCTGCAGGGGTGGCCTCTGTGCGAATAGGTGAGGGACAGACCTGTGCTGCACACAGCTGATTCCAGCTGGCTCAGCAATGGACCCATTGCAGGACACAGCTGAGCCCATCAGTGAGGTTTGGGGTACTTCTGTGAAAACATTTAGGAAAAGGCAGAAAATGCCCTTAAACGAGGCACAGTGGGGGAAGGGCTTGGAGTTTTGAGTAGCAACAGGGAAGAGCCGGGGGCGGTGGTGGCTGCTGCTGCTGCTGCTGCTGCTGCTGCATCGGGAACCAACGGGGGAACACCTGAGAAATGCCGCAAAGGAACTGGGGCTCGATCCCCCAAAAAGGTGACACGGTTGACAGCCCAACTGAAGTGCCTCTATCCCAATGCACGCAGCACGGGTAACAAACAGGAGGAGCTGTGCAGAAGGAGGGGAAGGAAGCTGGCAGCTCTTTTCAGGACGTTTTTCTTAGAGCACAAGTGCTCTCGATTCCCGTGCGTAAGAAATCGGGCAAGGAAGGCAGGAGACCAGCGTGGCCGAGTAAGGACCTTCTGGTCGATCTGAAGCGCAAGAAGGAAATGCACGGGCAGTGGAAGCAGGGACACGCATCCTGGGAAGAATATAGGGCTGCTGCCCAGGTGTGTAGGGACAGGATCAGGAAAGCCAAGGCACAGCTGGAGCTGAATTTGGCAAGGGATGTGAAGAATCATAAGAAGGGCTTCTACAGGTGCGCTGGTGAGAAAAGGAAGACTGGGAGTGTTGTCCCAAAAACCGGGTCTGTCACCTGGCGTGCAAAGAGCCGATCCACACGCAGAGCGGAGGCATTTCCTTTTATTGCGTACATGCGCGTGTATGGGTGCCTGTCCCAAAACAGCACACCAAGTCTTCAAATCCACGGTTATTTATACACAAAGCATTAATGTATTCAGCCTCCTAATGCATGGACATTGTTATTTTATTAATCGATTGGTTAAAATCCGTTCGCCTAGCATGTAAATTAGTACGCATGCTCCATCTCATTACTCCGCCTGTTTCTTTTGAGTCGGTGGTATGAATTGGGTTAGAGGGTCTGTGAGTCGGTGGTCTCAATCTCCCCCTGCCGCAATTAACTTTCCTTTAAGGTCACAGTCTTTTTGGCAAGTCGAAGCGGTTCTTCGGGGTTGGCTAACTGAGTTAGCAATTTCTCAGTTCCACTCCTGCTTTTTGATGGCTACAGCCTACCTATCGGACAAAGGTACATTGTTTAAATGATAAATCTTTAGCTGCCAGTTTTTCTATCCATAGTCCCAGTAAGGATGGGACTATACAATGGCTCACAACAATATACCCGATCGGTTCAATTTATATTCTACCATAACAATTTCCATATATCTAATGGGTTTAACTTTATCCTTTAACATCTCGACAGCAGGAGGAGCGGCTGATACACCAGAGGGTTGCGCCGCCATCCAGAGGGACCTGGACTGGCTGGAGAAATGGGCAGGCGGGAGCCTCGTGCAGTTCCACAAGGGGAAGTGGGAAGTACAAAGTCCTGCCCCTGGGGAGGAACAACCCCATGCACCGGTACATGCTGGAGGCCGGCCGGCTGGAAAAGCAGCTTTGCAGAAAAGGACGTGGGGGGCTCCCGGTGGACACCAAGTTGAACGTGAGCCGACAATGTGCCCTTGCCGCAAAGAAGGCTAAGGATAGCCTTAGCCCGATATAGAGGAAAGCGGGGTTTATACATGTTACAGTACAGCTGTGTAGACCAGTCAAATTGCTCACTATCCCCGGGGGTGCAGGGCACCACAGACCACCCTTGGGCAGCTTTGGGGGCACTGCCTATTTTTTCTAAAAGCCTCGTACCCAGCTTAGCGCAAAGCCTATCTTGATCTGCCCTCCAGCTCTCGAGCCACCAGTGCTGAACGCACGCTTTGTATTTTATTTTCTCCCAGGAGGCGTGCGGCGTCACCGAAATCAGGAATGAACTCCTTAACACCAATGTAGTCTTAAGAAGCAGGCATTCTTTATTCAGCGCTGGGTGCTAGGGGTATATCACCACAAAGCTAGCACGCCGAGTTTGCAAAAGGGCGCACATTGATACATAATGGATGAGTTTGTTCCACCCACTATACATATGCATTACTATTCTTCTTTATGATTGGCTTCAACTTCTCTCGCTTACCTTTTAAGAGTACAGTACACAAAAGTTGCACAGCGCATGCTCTAATACGGGGGGGGGGAGAGGAGAGGAGAGGAGAGGAGAGGAGAGGAGAGGAGAGGAGAGGAGAGGAGAGGAGAGGAGAGGAGAGGAGAGGAGAGGATGTGATGTCTGTTCAGTCTCTAATTGGGTGGGTGGTCTCGATCTCCCCCTGCCGCATTTACCTTTCCCCCAGTTTCTGCAGATTCTTGCCGACTTCATCCTTCTCAGGCAATTATCCAGCTTTTGGTGCCTTCTAGGGCAGGATGGTCTCCTTTTATCAGTCTTTTAGCTCCTTTTCAAGGGCATCGTCCTTAGTGTTAGTAAGGCCTGCATAGTTGATACAAAGTAACTGGACTTGGTACTTAAGGCTCAACTACGGATGTCTTGTTAAAACTAAAAATAGGAATTTACTTTTTTTCTAACAGCAGCTTAGAAACGTCTGCAATTGAAGTGGGGCTTTCAGGGAACAATTGAGAGCAACTTCTGTTGGTTCTGTGAAACGTTCTGAAAAGTTAAGGCCTGCCCTGCCCTGCAAAAGCAGTCATTTGTCTGGAGGGAGCAGCACCAAAAAGCCACAAGCACGTTTGGGGTGGACTCGATGCGGTAATAAATAACAAGAAATAGTACTTCTAGCTACAACAGCCTCTTCTGAGACCTCGTTGCGCGCGCGCGCGCACCCAGCCGCCCGCTCGCCGTGTCGCAGATCGCTCCGCGGACTCGCCCCTCGCCCCACGGCTTCTCCCTCCACCTCCAGGTCGGATCCCTCCGCGCCCCGAGAGCACGCAAACTCCCCGAGCCCCGGCAAGCACCAGGTCGACGAGGGCGGACCCGCCAAAGGGGCGGGGACGAGCGGAAACGACAGACGAGACAGCCAGTCGAGACGCGCGATCGGCCGGCGGCGACGGGGCGGCCCAATGGGCGCCGCGGAGGGCCTGGCCGAGCGGAGGAAGCGCGGGGGCGACGAGGGGCGTTGTCGTGGCTGACGAGCTTATCGGGGTGCGGGCTGCTCGGCCCGGTGGCGCCACTGCTGTCTTCGGAAAGATCGTCGGCGAGGCGCTTCCCCGCCAACGCCATCTACGAGGACGAGGAGGTAGCCGCGGCTTTGCTCTGTGCGCGGTTCCTCTTCCCTTCCCCCCACCCCACCGCCCTCGCAGGCACCCTGAGCCGAGGACCCGTTAGCGCGGCAGAGCGGGTGGCGGCAGGGACGGACGGACGGACGGACGGACGGGGCCTCTCTGGGTTGTGGCGTTCTCTACTGCGCCGCCCCTAAAACATCGCGCTTCTTCGGTGCCCCCCTCCGCCTGCCGCGGCGCGTACTGGGTTGCTGGTGCTGTCCGGCTCGCCGCGTCGCGTGCG
>OU015537.1:14820068-14950100 GCA_907165065.1 Caprimulgus europaeus
TGGACATTGTTATTTTATTAATCGATTGGTTAAAATCCGTTCGCCTAGCATGTAAATTAGTACGCATGCTCCATCTCATTACTCCGCCTGTTTCTTTTGAGTCGGTGGTATGAATTGGGTTAGAGGGTCTGTGAGTCGGTGGTCTCAATCTCCCCCTGCCGCAATTAACTTTCCTTTAAGGTCACAGTCTTTTTGGCAAGTCGAAGCGGTTCTTCGGGGTTGGCTAACTGAGTTAGCAATTTCTCAGTTCCACTCCTGCTTTTTGATGGCTACAGCCTACCTATCGGACAAAGGTACATTGTTTAAATGATAAATCTTTAGCTGCCAGTTTTTCTATCCATAGTCCCAGTAAGGATGGGACTATACAATGGCTCACAACAATATACCCGATCGGTTCAATTTATATTCTACCATAACAATTTCCATATATCTAATGGGTTTAACTTTATCCTTTAACATCTCGACAGCAGGAGGAGCGGCTGATACACCAGAGGGTTGCGCCGCCATCCAGAGGGACCTGGACTGGCTGGAGAAATGGGCAGGCGGGAGCCTCGTGCAGTTCCACAAGGGGAAGTGGGAAGTACAAAGTCCTGCCCCTGGGGAGGAACAACCCCATGCACCGGTACATGCTGGAGGCCGGCCGGCTGGAAAAGCAGCTTTGCAGAAAAGGACGTGGGGGGCTCCCGGTGGACACCAAGTTGAACGTGAGCCGACAATGTGCCCTTGCCGCAAAGAAGGCTAAGGATAGCCTTAGCCCGATATAGAGGAAAGCGGGGTTTATACATGTTACAGTACAGCTGTGTAGACCAGTCAAATTGCTCACTATCCCCGGGGGTGCAGGGCACCACAGACCACCCTTGGGCAGCTTTGGGGGCACTGCCTATTTTTTCTAAAAGCCTCGTACCCAGCTTAGCGCAAAGCCTATCTTGATCTGCCCTCCAGCTCTCGAGCCACCAGTGCTGAACGCACGCTTTGTATTTTATTTTCTCCCAGGAGGCGTGCGGCGTCACCGAAATCAGGAATGAACTCCTTAACACCAATGTAGTCTTAAGAAGCAGGCATTCTTTATTCAGCGCTGGGTGCTAGGGGTATATCACCACAAAGCTAGCACGCCGAGTTTGCAAAAGGGCGCACATTGATACATAATGGATGAGTTTGTTCCACCCACTATACATATGCATTACTATTCTTCTTTATGATTGGCTTCAACTTCTCTCGCTTACCTTTTAAGAGTACAGTACACAAAAGTTGCACAGCGCATGCTCTAATACGGGGGGGGGGGAGAGGAGAGGAGAGGAGAGGAGAGGAGAGGAGAGGAGAGGAGAGGAGAGGAGAGGAGAGGAGAGGAGAGGAGAGGAGAGGATGTGATGTCTGTTCAGTCTCTAATTGGGTGGGTGGTCTCGATCTCCCCCTGCCGCATTTACCTTTCCCCCAGTTTCTGCAGATTCTTGCCGACTTCATCCTTCTCAGGCAATTATCCAGCTTTTGGTGCCTTCTAGGGCAGGATGGTCTCCTTTTATCAGTCTTTTAGCTCCTTTTCAAGGGCATCGTCCTTAGTGTTAGTAAGGCCTGCATAGTTGATACAAAGTAACTGGACTTGGTACTTAAGGCTCAACTACGGATGTCTTGTTAAAACTAAAAATAGGAATTTACTTTTTTTCTAACAGCAGCTTAGAAACGTCTGCAATTGAAGTGGGGCTTTCAGGGAACAATTGAGAGCAACTTCTGTTGGTTCTGTGAAACGTTCTGAAAAGTTAAGGCCTGCCCTGCCCTGCAAAAGCAGTCATTTGTCTGGAGGGAGCAGCACCAAAAAGCCACAAGCACGTTTGGGGTGGACTCGATGCGGTAATAAATAACAAGAAATAGTACTTCTAGCTACAACAGCCTCTTCTGAGACCTCGTTGCGCGCGCGCGCGCGCACCCAGCCGCCCGCTCGCCGTGTCGCAGATCGCTCCGCGGACTCGCCCCTCGCCCCACGGCTTCTCCCTCCACCTCCAGGTCGGATCCCTCCGCGCCCCGAGAGCACGCAAACTCCCCGAGCCCCGGCAAGCACCAGGTCGACGAGGGCGGACCCGCCAAAGGGGCGGGGACGAGCGGAAACGACAGACGAGACAGCCAGTCGAGACGCGCGATCGGCCGGCGGCGACCGGGCGGCCCAATGGGCGCCGCGGAGGGCCTGGCCGAGCGGAGGAAGCGCGGGGGCGACGAGGGGCGTTGTCGTGGCTGACGAGCTTATCGGGGTGCGGGCTGCTCGGCCCGGTGGCGCCACTGCTGTCTTCGGAAAGATCGTCGGCGAGGCGCTTCCCCGCCAACGCCATCTACGAGGACGAGGAGGTAGCCGCGGCTTTGCTCTGTGCGCGGTTCCTCTTCCCTTCCCCCCACCCCACCGCCCTCGCAGGCACCCTGAGCCGAGGACCCGTTAGCGCGGCAGAGCGGGTGGCGGCAGGGACGGACGGACGGACGGACGGACGGGGCCTCTCTGGGTTGTGGCGTTCTCTACTGCGCCGCCCCTAAAACATCGCGCTTCTTCGGTGCCCCCCTCCGCCTGCCGCGGCGCGTACTGGGTTGCTGGTGCTGTCCGGCTCGCCGCGTCGCGTGCGCGCGTCCGTGCGTCCGTACGTAGAGGAGGGCCTCTGACGGTAACGCGCTTGCTGGCAGCCGCAGACGTTTGCCGCGTGATGTCCCTTTGGCACCGCAAGTCGTGCAAAGCTTGCTGCCGAGGGATGGGAGTGGTCCTACCTCGTGTAGGATGACAGTCTTGAAACCTTAGCTTAAGCACGCGCAGTCCGTCTCCTCGGGGATTCCGGCGGGGGGCGGGGAGGGGGGTGTGGGTGTATGTAAAGAGTGAACGTCTGAGTCGTGACCGTCATGAGTTAGCTCTGCATAGGAGAAAGAAATGCAGGTCTTGATGTGCCTCGTAATAGCGTTTTCACAGCTCTGCTGTGCTAGGCTTTGGTTCCGAGCCCCCAAACGGGATTATCAAAGCAAAGAGTTACACAGCTTTTCTCATGTTTCTTAAAAAACCAGAATCTAGAAACCGGTCGTCCTGCAGGCTGCAAAAGCTTCCCAGACCTTGTTTCCGTGGTGAAGTGGGACCGTGATAGCAGCATGCTTGCAAGGTTCACGGCTGCTGGTGCACCACAGTGTGCTAGGAACTAGAGTGAGCTGCTTAGACTGTGGGGAAAAAATGCAGCCGTCACCTATGCGATGTTAACTTTAAGTTAGTATCCCGTATATTAATTAAAATGCTGAAGATTAACAGTTAGGGATGTCTTCTGCTTTTGAAGGTAGGGTCTGTGTGCAATATAGAAGACGGACTCGTACTATGCACTTGCAGGCTTGCTGTGATTATGCTTTTGTTCAATACTTGAGCTCCCTGTACCGTGGGAAATGAATGGCCGCTGATCTTCCACTTCACGGAATTCTTTGCTGATTCAGTTAAGCCGTTTGTCTCCTGCCTCTGCGTGGACCACGTCGAATCGAAAAACTGCTTAGGAAATGATCGACCCAAATGGAAACGTCCTGGAGGTCGCTCATCTGAAGTACCGGCCCATCTCCTTGCCCCCATCATCGTGCGTGACGAGTCCCCCTTCTGGCGGGGGCTCTGTAAATATGTTGTATTTTGCATATAGAAAGTATTAACATCACGTAAGAAAAATCAACGTTCCGGCTTGTGTTTGGGGTATCTGGTAATCTGCTTCTGAAGCCAATTCCGTTTTAACTGTTTACTCTTCCTCCAGTGCCTTGTGTTCCGGGATCTTTCGCCCCAAGCTCCGGCGCTGTTCCTAGTCATGCCTGAGGAGCCAATTATCAGGCTATCTGAAGCAGAAGATTCTGGTGAATCTGTAAGTACTGTGGGAGGTTTCTGTACGCTGAACTGTACCTGCCATTAGTTCCTAATTTAACTAGACTCTTTCCCATCCCCTCTTTTCCTCTTGATAGGGCACAGTTTGGGGTTTTCTGGCGCTATAATCTTTTTGCCTCTAGCTTGCAACGGGATTGAGCTTTTTGACTAAAAGTAGTGATACAAAGCAATGCTCGCCCCCGGGTATGTGCTTCCGGTGCAAAACGCAGTGTTGTTTTGGAGCGCAGTCTGATGCCTGTTGTCACGGTTTAGAGTACGAGTAGTAGTACTTCTGGTACGGAGAAGAGGGCTTGGGGCTTTTGGCAGGTCAGGGGGGAGGAAGGGCAAAGCTGGTTGAGAGGTGTTGGATGCTTTGCTTTTGGCTAGAAAAGTCGAGTTCAAAGACTTTGTAAACCTGTACAAAAGGCAACCTAAGTTTTGTTTTCCACCAGATTTGCTTCTGTTGCCTGAAGAGAGAATGGGGGCTTTAACCCAGAGACAAACTTAGCTTCTGTGGCTGTTGTGTAGTCCGCTACTGTCTAGCTTGAAAGAAAATTGCATAGCACCCCTTCCCCCCCCCCACCTCCTTCCCCTACAGTGTTTATGCTTTTTTTACTTCCTTCTCCAGCTTCTCGGGCATTTAATGATTGTTGGCAAGAAGCGTGCTGCTCACCTGGGCCTGACCAATGGATTCTGGCCGGTTGTGGATGAAGGGCCCAAGGGTGGGCAGTCTGACTATCCCGTGCATCTACGTATTCTGGGTGCCCGTCAGTTGGGCTGGTCACCGGGCTAAGATTTTTGCACCGCAAGAGTTGCTGCACGTGTGCAAATCGCCACTGAATGGATTTCGTCTGTTGCCCGTCAGTCTAGCCACTGTTGACATCTGATTTCTTGTGAGGTGTGTCTCTGGAAGGTAATAAAAACTTTGAGCGGCAGTTGCACAATAAAGATTTAGCATGGGGATATCATCTCTTGTCTCGCGTGTCTTGCTGAGGGACCTAGTTCTGCAAGTTAAAACGGCGTCCCCCCGGAGTGTAAGTATGGGGGAGGGTTCAGCCAGTGAACAGTGTTCTAAAGATAGGTAGTGATTTGCCCGGTCATTTGAAGCGTGACGCTGGAACCGCTTAGCGGTCTCCTGCGTCTCGTAGGAAGCAAAACTCTCAGCTTTTTTGGAAGCAGTACGCTGTGTGAGCCGATGCAGGCAGGACGCAGGAGCAACCACAGATAAAATGCAAAGAGCAAATTTATGCTGGTTACCTCGCGAACCGCGGGATCTCCGAAGCAGCACCCGGGGCAGAGGCGCGTGAGCGGGAACGCGGGCACCGCGGAGCTCGGTCCTCGCTAGAGAGGGAGCAAGAGATTCCGAACCTGCGGCTTTGGCCTATATATACCAGGGTTTTTTTTTTTTTTTTTTTTTTTTTTTTTTTGCAACGAGCTGGCCAGGATCTGGGGCTCGGGTACATCTGGTCTGGAAACATAAGGGTGAGCTATTTATAGCTCAGTGGGCTCATGACACATCAGGACATGTAGGAAGGGATGCAACATACAAACGGGGTCGCGATCGAGGGGTGGACTTGACTGTTGATGCCACTGCACGGGTTATCCACGAATGTCAAACGTGTGCCGTAATCAAATAAGCTAAGCAGCTAAAGCCTTTTTGGTATCGTGGTGGTTTACCCCACGGCTCGGACCCCGCGGTCCTGCACTCGCTTCCCCCCCACTCGTTGAGATGGGAAGGGAATCGCAACAAAGGGGCACAGATTAGAATGAGGGCAGGGACGGCTCACTCGCCAGTTATGGTCACGGGCAAAACAGACTCAACTTGGGGAGGAAAAAGCCATTTAATTCGTTACCAATCATCCGAGTAGCACAGTGAGACATAACAACTACGTCTTTAAGACACCTTCCCCCACCCCTCCCTTCTTCCCAGGCTCAAATTACTTTGCTCCCGATTTCTCTACCTCCCCCCCCCCCCCCCCCCCCGCCAGCGGCATAGGGGACAGGGAATGGGGATTGCAGTCAGTTCACCTATGCCGCTCTTCCTGGCATGAAAGTCCAGGAACAGTGTTCAAAAGCGAGCTTCCCATGGAGTCATGGACCTCTTTGGGCACAGCTCCCGGCTCCAGCATGGGGACATCCACGGGCTGCAGAGGGGCCTCTGGTCCAGCGCACCTCCTTCCCCCTCACCCGGCTCTGGGGGTCCACCCCCGCTCTGGCCTTGAGCAGTCTCTGGGGGTCTCAATTCAGTCACGCTTGCCCTCGGGAAGGAAGCTCTCCCTTTATTTAGGCCCATGGTTGTCTTTTGTTCAGGTTAAGGGCCTCTCCTCCAGGTTCTATCCACCTTCTTCTTTTCAAGACAGTCCTTCCCCTCACAAACACGGATTCGCAGGCAGAGGCATTTCTCTATTGCTAATTGGCTCAGCCTGGGCTGGGGGTGGGGGGTACGCCTTGGAGCCAGGGGAGTTTTCATGAAGCTTCTCACCGGGGGCCATCACTGTAGCCTGGCAGATTGATTATATCACACTCCCACGAACCCGCTGTGGCAAGCAGAATTGAATCGGACGATGGGACTCATTTCTGAAAGCACCTCATAAACACCTGGGCCAAGGAGCACGGCATTGACTGGGTGTATCACAGCCCCTCTCATCATGCACCAGCCTCCGGGAAAATTGAGCGATACAAGGGACTGTTCAAAACTACGCTGAGAGCAATGGGTGATGGGACATTCAAGCACTGGGATACACATTTAGCGGAAGCCACTTGGCTAGTTAACACTAGAGGATCTGCCAGTCGACCTGGCCCTGCCCGATCTCTGTGCGCTGCGGAAGGAGATAAGATTCCCGTAGTACATCTAAGGAACTTGTTGGGAAAAACAGTCTGGGTTCTTCCTTCCTTAGAGGAAAGGGTAAACCTATTTGTGGGATTGTTTTGACTCAAGGACCTGGGTGCACTTGGTGGGTAATGCGGAAGGATGGGGGAGGCCAATGTGTACCTGAAGGTGATTTAATCCTGGGTGAAAATAATCCGTGATTTGAGCTGCATGTTATGGGAATTACTATAGCAGGAACCAACCCCTTGTTGCTAGCCAGGCTAGGAGCAAGGGGAGGAGTTCATTGCGATGTTAAACCATGTAACCTGGCCCAAAGGGACCAGGGGTGGAAATTGTAATGGATCTACCTTTAAACTGTTGTAACCCATGATTTGAGTTGCACGTTGGAGGAATTGCTATAGCAGGAACCACCTGTACCAATGGAGGACAAGCCTTACAAGAAGCAGCGCAAGCGCAGCAGTGACCCGATCCGAGCTGCCTTTGGTGCCCAATAACTCCACGCAACGCACCAGCTCTCCGGTCCCGAGTGACCACCACAGCAGACGGAGCCCAAAGTCATGGACTAAATGAACTCAGTGGACACTTTATGGACATTTCTGGACGCTTCACAAACATTTTATGGGGGAAGGGGTGGTTAATGAGGATGCATTGGGTAGCGTGGGACCCGAGCATGATGTAAACGGTATGGAACGAGGAGTGGCGAATGTGCTGGTTTTAGCTGGGACAGAGTTAATTTTCTTCATAGTGGCTGCTATGGGGCTGAGCAGTGCTTACACAGAGTCAAGGCCTTTTCTGCTTCTCACATCACCCCACCAGCAAGTAGGCTGGGGGTGCGCAAGAAGTTGGGAGGGGACATAGCCAGGACAGCTGACTCCAACCGACCAAAGGGATATTCCATAGCATATGACGTCGTGCTCAGCAATAAAAAGCTGGGGGAAGGAGAAGGAAGGTGGGGAAGTTCGGAGCGATGACATTTTGTCTTCCCGAGCAACTGTTGAGCGCGATGGAGCCCCGCTTTCCTGGAGATGGCTGAACACCTGCCTGCCGATGGGAAGTAGTGAATTCATTTCTTATTTTGCTTTGCTTGCGTGTGCAGCTTTTGCTTTACCTATTAAACGGTCTTTATCTCGAGCCATGAGTTTTCTCACTTTTAGGAGAGCTTTAAACTAGACTCGGTGGGGGAAGGGGATGGAGTTTTGAACAACAGAGAAGAGCCAGGAGCTGCTGATGTATGAGGAGCCAACAGGGAAATAAATACCTGCTAAATGCCTCAAAGGAATTGGGGCGCGTTCCTCTAAAACGGTGACGCAGGCAATAGCCTAACTGAAGTGCTTCAATATCGATGCACACAGCAGGCAGTGGCAGGGGAGTCTGTGCTGGTACACCCAGGGAGACCTGTGAATGTGGAGTGCCTGTGCGACAAGCGTGTGCGAGTGCTGCGTGTTTGCAACCAGCATCAAGTTGGACTAGCGGTCGAGTAGGGGACCCGTGAAGCAGGTCAGGGGGCCCTGGATCTGGGCAGGGGTGCCAGCCGGTTGCCAGGCGAACAGAGGGCCCCAAAATATTCTTGTATCCAACGTAGGATGTGTCATCGTTTAACCCCAGCCGGCAAGCCCTAAGCACCACGCAGCCGGCTCGCTCACTCCCGCCGCAGCGGGATGTGGGAAGAGAATCGGAAGAGCAAAAGTGAGAAAACTCGTGGGTTGAGACAAAAACAGTTAAATAATTGAAACACAGTCATAATAATGATAAAACTGTAATGGAAAAGAAGATAACAAAGAGAGAGAACTAAAACCCAAGAAAGACAAGTGATGCAAATGAAAACAATTGCCCCCAAGCAGCATTCCCCCCACCAACCTCCCCCCCTAGTTTTATTGCTGAACATGACGTCATATGGTACGGAATATCCCTTTGGTCAGTTGGGGCCAGCAGTCCCAGCTGCGTCCCCTCCCAACTTCTTGTGCATCCCCAGGCTACTGGCTAGCGGGGCAGTGTGAGGAGCAGAAAAGGCCTTGACTCTGTGTAAGCGCTGCTCAGCAACAACAACCACATCCCTCTATTATCAACTCTGTTTTCAGCACAAATCCCCCAAAATAGCCCCTTACCAGCGACTGTGAAGAAAATTAACTCTGTCCTAGCCAAAGCCAGCACAGGATGCTATGGTCTGGATGGGTGGATGGGGAAAAAAACCCAGGCTGGAAAATTGGGCCCAGAAAGTAATGTTTACTGGGTGATACTGTACTTGGAGGCTGGTAATCAGTAGAGTAGCGTAGGGATCGATCCCGGGATCTGTCCTGTTTAACATCTTCATCAGTGACCTGAAGGAGGTGATGGAGTGCTTGCTCACAAGGTTTGCAGTTGACAGCAAATTGGAAGTTCCCTTGATCCACTTGAGGCAGGGCTGCCATTGAGAAGGATCTAGAAAGCCTGGAGTAACGGGCTGACAAGAATCCCATGAAATTCAAGGCCAAATGTCAAGTCCTGCGTCAGGAAAGAAAGACACTTTGCAACAGCATAGGCTGGAGACTGACTGGCTTGGGAGCAGCTCTGCTGAGAAGGCCCTGGGGGGTCTTGGCAGACAGCAAACTGACCATGAGCCAGAAGCATGCCATGACGATAAAAAAGGCCAACAGCATCCTGGGCTGTATTAACAGGAGCATAGCCAGGAGACTGAGGGAAGTGATTACCACCACCCCCCCCCCCCCCCCCCACCCCCCCCCACCCTCCTTTACTCAGCATTCGTTAAACTCCATCTGGAATATTGCATCCAGTTTTGGGCCCCCCCAATACAAGAAAGACATTGACAAACCGGAGCAAGTTCAGTGGAGGGCCACCAAGATAGTCAGCAGGTGTAGCGATCCTGACCAGAAGATCATTGTACATCAAGGAGTCAGTGATCCACATAACAGTTAACACGAGGAGGCCCAGACCTGTGCTGTGCTGCACATAATCCGTGGCCGCAGCATAAACTCAGCCAGCTCATTGTAGCAGAGGAGCCTGCAGGCAGCTCCCACTTGGTACTGGCAATTATGCCACCTGCCTTCCCAGGAACACCGCAGCAAGAAGTTCTTCTGTCATGTCTTAGGTGTCTGTAGCGAGGTTGGGGGGGGGGAAGGGGGCGGGGCTGCAGGGGTGGCCTCTGTGCGAATAGGTGAGGGACAGACCTGTGCTGCACACAGCTGATTCCAGCTGGCTCAGCAATGGACCCATTGCAGGACACAGCTGAGCCCATCAGTGAGGTTTGGGGTACTTCTGTGAAAACATTTAGGAAAAGGCAGAAAATGCCCTTAAACGAGGCACAGTGGGGGAAGGGCTTGGAGTTTTGAGTAGCAACAGGGAAGAGCCGGGGGCGGTGGTGGCTGCTGCTGCTGCTGCTGCTGCTGCTGCATCGGGAACCAACGGGGGAACACCTGAGAAATGCCGCAAAGGAACTGGGGCTCGATCCCCCAAAAAGGTGACACGGTTGACAGCCCAACTGAAGTGCCTCTATCCCAATGCACGCAGCACGGGTAACAAACAGGAGGAGCTGTGCAGAAGGAGGGGAAGGAAGCTGGCAGCTCTTTTCAGGACGTTTTTCTTAGAGCACAAGTGCTCTCGATTCCCGTGCGTAAGAAATCGGGCAAGGAAGGCAGGAGACCAGCGTGGCCGAGTAAGGACCTTCTGGTCGATCTGAAGCGCAAGAAGGAAATGCACGGGCAGTGGAAGCAGGGACACGCATCCTGGGAAGAATATAGGGCTGCTGCCCAGGTGTGTAGGGACAGGATCAGGAAAGCCAAGGCACAGCTGGAGCTGAATTTGGCAAGGGATGTGAAGAATCATAAGAAGGGCTTCTACAGGTGCGCTGGTGAGAAAAGGAAGACTGGGAGTGTTGTCCCAAAAACCGGGTCTGTCACCTGGCGTGCAAAGAGCCGATCCACACGCAGAGCGGAGGCATTTCCTTTTATTGCGTACATGCGCGTGTATGGGTGCCTGTCCCAAAACAGCACACCAAGTCTTCAAATCCACGGTTATTTATACACAAAGCATTAATGTATTCAGCCTCCTAATGCATGGACATTGTTATTTTATTAATCGATTGGTTAAAATCCGTTCGCCTAGCATGTAAATTAGTACGCATGCTCCATCTCATTACTCCGCCTGTTTCTTTTGAGTCGGTGGTATGAATTGGGTTAGAGGGTCTGTGAGTCGGTGGTCTCAATCTCCCCCTGCCGCAATTAACTTTCCTTTAAGGTCACAGTCTTTTTGGCAAGTCGAAGCGGTTCTTCGGGGTTGGCTAACTGAGTTAGCAATTTCTCAGTTCCACTCCTGCTTTTTGATGGCTACAGCCTACCTATCGGACAAAGGTACATTGTTTAAATGATAAATCTTTAGCTGCCAGTTTTTCTATCCATAGTCCCAGTAAGGATGGGACTATACAATGGCTCACAACAATATACCCGATCGGTTCAATTTATATTCTACCATAACAATTTCCATATATCTAATGGGTTTAACTTTATCCTTTAACATCTCGACAGCAGGAGGAGCGGCTGATACACCAGAGGGTTGCGCCGCCATCCAGAGGGACCTGGACTGGCTGGAGAAATGGGCAGGCGGGAGCCTCGTGCAGTTCCACAAGGGGAAGTGGGAAGTACAAAGTCCTGCCCCTGGGGAGGAACAACCCCATGCACCGGTACATGCTGGAGGCCGGCCGGCTGGAAAAGCAGCTTTGCAGAAAAGGACGTGGGGGGCTCCCGGTGGACACCAAGTTGAACGTGAGCCGACAATGTGCCCTTGCCGCAAAGAAGGCTAAGGATAGCCTTAGCCCGATATAGAGGAAAGCGGGGTTTATACATGTTACAGTACAGCTGTGTAGACCAGTCAAATTGCTCACTATCCCCGGGGGTGCAGGGCACCACAGACCACCCTTGGGCAGCTTTGGGGGCACTGCCTATTTTTTCTAAAAGCCTCGTACCCAGCTTAGCGCAAAGCCTATCTTGATCTGCCCTCCAGCTCTCGAGCCACCAGTGCTGAACGCACGCTTTGTATTTTATTTTCTCCCAGGAGGCGTGCGGCGTCACCGAAATCAGGAATGAACTCCTTAACACCAATGTAGTCTTAAGAAGCAGGCATTCTTTATTCAGCGCTGGGTGCTAGGGGTATATCACCACAAAGCTAGCACGCCGAGTTTGCAAAAGGGCGCACATTGATACATAATGGATGAGTTTGTTCCACCCACTATACATATGCATTACTATTCTTCTTTATGATTGGCTTCAACTTCTCTCGCTTACCTTTTAAGAGTACAGTACACAAAAGTTGCACAGCGCATGCTCTAATACGGGGGGGGGGAGAGGAGAGGAGAGGAGAGGAGAGGAGAGGAGAGGAGAGGAGAGGAGAGGAGAGGAGAGGAGAGGAGAGGATGTGATGTCTGTTCAGTCTCTAATTGGGTGGGTGGTCTCGATCTCCCCCTGCCGCATTTACCTTTCCCCCAGTTTCTGCAGATTCTTGCCGACTTCATCCTTCTCAGGCAATTATCCAGCTTTTGGTGCCTTCTAGGGCAGGATGGTCTCCTTTTATCAGTCTTTTAGCTCCTTTTCAAGGGCATCGTCCTTAGTGTTAGTAAGGCCTGCATAGTTGATACAAAGTAACTGGACTTGGTACTTAAGGCTCAACTACGGATGTCTTGTTAAAACTAAAAATAGGAATTTACTTTTTTTCTAACAGCAGCTTAGAAACGTCTGCAATTGAAGTGGGGCTTTCAGGGAACAATTGAGAGCAACTTCTGTTGGTTCTGTGAAACGTTCTGAAAAGTTAAGGCCTGCCCTGCCCTGCAAAAGCAGTCATTTGTCTGGAGGGAGCAGCACCAAAAAGCCACAAGCACGTTTGGGGTGGACTCGATGCGGTAATAAATAACAAGAAATAGTACTTCTAGCTACAACAGCCTCTTCTGAGACCTCGTTGCGCGCGCGCGCGCACCCAGCCGCCCGCTCGCCGTGTCGCAGATCGCTCCGCGGACTCGCCCCTCGCCCCACGGCTTCTCCCTCCACCTCCAGGTCGGATCCCTCCGCGCCCCGAGAGCACGCAAACTCCCCGAGCCCCGGCAAGCACCAGGTCGACGAGGGCGGACCCGCCAAAGGGGCGGGGACGAGCGGAAACGACAGACGAGACAGCCAGTCGAGACGCGCGATCGGCCGGCGGCGACGGGGCGGCCCAATGGGCGCCGCGGAGGGCCTGGCCGAGCGGAGGAAGCGCGGGGGCGACGAGGGGCGTTGTCGTGGCTGACGAGCTTATCGGGGTGCGGGCTGCTCGGCCCGGTGGCGCCACTGCTGTCTTCGGAAAGATCGTCGGCGAGGCGCTTCCCCGCCAACGCCATCTACGAGGACGAGGAGGTAGCCGCGGCTTTGCTCTGTGCGCGGTTCCTCTTCCCTTCCCCCCACCCCACCGCCCTCGCAGGCACCCTGAGCCGAGGACCCGTTAGCGCGGCAGAGCGGGTGGCGGCAGGGACGGACGGACGGACGGACGGACGGACGGGGCCTCTCTGGGTTGTGGCGTTCTCTACTGCGCCGCCCCTAAAACATCGCGCTTCTTCGGTGCCCCCCTCCGCCTGCCGCGGCGCGTACTGGGTTGCTGGTGCTGTCCGGCTCGCCGCGTCGCGTGCGCGCGTCCGTGCGTCCGTACGTAGAGGAGGGCCTCTGACGGTAACGCGCTTGCTGGCAGCCGCAGACGTTTGCCGCGTGATGTCCCTTTGGCACCGCAAGTCGTGCAAAGCTTGCTGCCGAGGGATGGGAGTGGTCCTACCTCGTGTAGGATGACAGTCTTGAAACCTTAGCTTAAGCACGCGCAGTCCGTCTCCTCGGGGATTCCGGCGGGGGGCGGGGAGGGGGGTGTGGGTGTATGTAAAGAGTGAACGTCTGAGTCGTGACCGTCATGAGTTAGCTCTGCATAGGAGAAAGAAATGCAGGTCTTGATGTGCCTCGTAATAGCGTTTTCACAGCTCTGCTGTGCTAGGCTTTGGTTCCGAGCCCCCAAACGGGATTATCAAAGCAAAGAGTTACACAGCTTTTCTCATGTTTCTTAAAAAACCAGAATCTAGAAACCGGTCGTCCTGCAGGCTGCAAAAGCTTCCCAGACCTTGTTTCCGTGGTGAAGTGGGACCGTGATAGCAGCATGCTTGCAAGGTTCACGGCTGCTGGTGCACCACAGTGTGCTAGGAACTAGAGTGAGCTGCTTAGACTGTGGGGAAAAAATGCAGCCGTCACCTATGCGATGTTAACTTTAAGTTAGTATCCCGTATATTAATTAAAATGCTGAAGATTAACAGTTAGGGATGTCTTCTGCTTTTGAAGGTAGGGTCTGTGTGCAATATAGAAGACGGACTCGTACTATGCACTTGCAGGCTTGCTGTGATTATGCTTTTGTTCAATACTTGAGCTCCCTGTACCGTGGGAAATGAATGGCCGCTGATCTTCCACTTCACGGAATTCTTTGCTGATTCAGTTAAGCCGTTTGTCTCCTGCCTCTGCGTGGACCACGTCGAATCGAAAAACTGCTTAGGAAATGATCGACCCAAATGGAAACGTCCTGGAGGTCGCTCATCTGAAGTACCGGCCCATCTCCTTGCCCCCATCATCGTGCGTGACGAGTCCCCCTTCTGGCGGGGGCTCTGTAAATATGTTGTATTTTGCATATAGAAAGTATTAACATCACGTAAGAAAAATCAACGTTCCGGCTTGTGTTTGGGGTATCTGGTAATCTGCTTCTGAAGCCAATTCCGTTTTAACTGTTTACTCTTCCTCCAGTGCCTTGTGTTCCGGGATCTTTCGCCCCAAGCTCCGGCGCTGTTCCTAGTCATGCCTGAGGAGCCAATTATCAGGCTATCTGAAGCAGAAGATTCTGGTGAATCTGTAAGTACTGTGGGAGGTTTCTGTACGCTGAACTGTACCTGCCATTAGTTCCTAATTTAACTAGACTCTTTCCCATCCCCTCTTTTCCTCTTGATAGGGCACAGTTTGGGGTTTTCTGGCGCTATAATCTTTTTGCCTCTAGCTTGCAACGGGATTGAGCTTTTTGACTAAAAGTAGTGATACAAAGCAATGCTCGCCCCCGGGTATGTGCTTCCGGTGCAAAACGCAGTGTTGTTTTGGAGCGCAGTCTGATGCCTGTTGTCACGGTTTAGAGTACGAGTAGTAGTACTTCTGGTACGGAGAAGAGGGCTTGGGGCTTTTGGCAGGTCAGGGGGGAGGAAGGGCAAAGCTGGTTGAGAGGTGTTGGATGCTTTGCTTTTGGCTAGAAAAGTCGAGTTCAAAGACTTTGTAAACCTGTACAAAAGGCAACCTAAGTTTTGTTTTCCACCAGATTTGCTTCTGTTGCCTGAAGAGAGAATGGGGGCTTTAACCCAGAGACAAACTTAGCTTCTGTGGCTGTTGTGTAGTCCGCTACTGTCTAGCTTGAAAGAAAATTGCATAGCACCCCTCCCCCCCCCCCACCTCCTTCCCCTACAGTGTTTATGCTTTTTTTACTTCCTTCTCCAGCTTCTCGGGCATTTAATGATTGTTGGCAAGAAGCGTGCTGCTCACCTGGGCCTGACCAATGGATTCCGGCCGGTTGTGGATGAAGGGCCCAAGGGTGGGCAGTCTGACTATCCCGTGCATCTACGTATTCTGGGTGCCCGTCAGTTGGGCTGGTCACCGGGCTAAGATTTTTGCACCGCAAGAGTTGCTGCACGTGTGCAAATCGCCACTGAATGGATTTCGTCTGTTGCCCGTCAGTCTAGCCACTGTTGACATCTGATTTCTTGTGAGGTGTGTCTCTGGAAGGTAATAAAAACTTTGAGCGGCAGTTGCACAATAAAGATTTAGCATGGGGATATCATCTCTTGTCTCGCGTGTCTTGCTGAGGGACCTAGTTCTGCAAGTTAAAACGGCGTCCCCCCGGAGTGTAAGTATGGGGGAGGGTTCAGCCAGTGAACAGTGTTCTAAAGATAGGTAGTGATTTGCCCGGTCATTTGAAGCGTGACGCTGGAACCGCTTAGCGGTCTCCTGCGTCTCGTAGGAAGCAAAACTCTCAGCTTTTTTGGAAGCAGTACGCTGTGTGAGCCGATGCAGGCAGGACGCAGGAGCAACCACAGATAAAATGCAAAGAGCAAATTTATGCTGGTTACCTCGCGAACCGCGGGATCTCCGAAGCAGCACCCGGGGCAGAGGCGCGTGAGCGGGAACGCGGGCACCGCGGAGCTCAGTCCTCGCTAGAGAGGGAGCAAGAGATTCCGAACCTGCGGCTTTGGCCTATATATACCAGGGATTTTTTTTTTTTTTATTTTTTTTTTTTTTTGCAACGAGCTGGCCAGGATCTGGGGCTCGGGTACATCTGGTCTGGAAACATAAGGGTGAGCTATTTATAGCTCAGTGGGCTCATGACACATCAGGACATGTAGGAAGGGATGCAACATACAAACGGGGTCGCGATCGAGGGGTGGACTTGACTGTTGATGCCACTGCACGGGTTATCCACGAATGTCAAACGTGTGCCGTAATCAAATAAGCTAAGCAGCTAAAGCCTTTTTGGTATCGTGGTGGTTTACCCCACGGCTCGGACCCCGCGGTCCTGCACTCGCTTCCCCCCCACTCGTTGAGATGGGAAGGGAATCGCAACAAAGGGGCACAGATTAGAATGAGGGCAGGGACGGCTCACTCGCCAGTTATGGTCACGGGCAAAACAGACTCAACTTGGGGAGGAAAAAGCCATTTAATTCGTTACCAATCATCCGAGTAGCACAGTGAGACATAACAACTACGTCTTTAAGACACCTTCCCCCACCCCTCCCTTCTTCCCAGGCTCAAATTACTTTGCTCCCGATTTCTCTACCTTCTCCCCCCCCCCCCCCCCCGCCAGCGGCATAGGGGACAGGGAATGGGGATTGCAGTCAGTTCACCTATGCCGCTCTTCCTGGCGTGAAAGTCCAGGAACAGTGTTCAAAAGCGAGCTTCCCATGGAGTCATGGACCTCTTTGGGCACAGCTCCCGGCTCCAGCATGGGGACATCCACGGGCTGCAGAGGGGCCTCTGGTCCAGCGCACCTCCTTCCCCCTCACCCGGCTCTGGGGGTCCACCCCCGCTCTGGCCTTGAGCAGTCTCTGGGGGTCTCAATTCAGTCACGCTTGCCCTCGGGAAGGAAGCTCTCCCTTTATTTAGGCCCATGGTTGTCTTTTGTTCAGGTTAAGGGCCTCTCCTCCAGGTTCTATCCACCTTCTTCTTTTCAAGACAGTCCTTCCCCTCACAAACACGGATTCGCAGGCAGAGGCATTTCTCTATTGCTAATTGGCTCAGCCTGGGCTGGGGGTGGGGGGTACGCCTTGGAGCCAGGGGAGTTTTCATGAAGCTTCTCACCGGGGGCCATCACTGTAGCCTGGCAGATTGATTATATCACACTCCCACGAACCCGCTGTGGCAAGCAGAATTGAATCGGACGATGGGACTCATTTCTGAAAGCACCTCATAAACACCTGGGCCAAGGAGCACGGCATTGACTGGGTGTATCACAGCCCCTCTCATCATGCACCAGCCTCCGGGAAAATTGAGCGATACAAGGGACTGTTCAAAACTACGCTGAGAGCAATGGGTGATGGGACATTCAAGCACTGGGATACACATTTAGCGGAAGCCACTTGGCTAGTTAACACTAGAGGATCTGCCAGTCGACCTGGCCCTGCCCGATCTCTGTGCGCTGCGGAAGGAGATAAGATTCCCGTAGTACATCTAAGGAACTTGTTGGGAAAAACAGTCTGGGTTCTTCCTTCCTTAGAGGAAAGGGTAAACCTATTTGTGGGATTGTTTTGACTCAAGGACCTGGGTGCACTTGGTGGGTAATGCGGAAGGATGGGGGAGGCCAATGTGTACCTGAAGGTGATTTAATCCTGGGTGAAAATAATCCGTGATTTGAGCTGCATGTTATGGGAATTACTATAGCAGGAACCAACCCCTTGTTGCTAGCCAGGCTAGGAGCAAGGGGAGGAGTTCATTGCGATGTTAAACCATGTAACCTGGCCCAAAGGGACCAGGGGTGGAAATTGTAATGGATCTACCTTTAAACTGTTGTAACCCATGATTTGAGTTGCACGTTGGAGGAATTGCTATAGCAGGAACCACCTGTACCAATGGAGGACAAGCCTTACAAGAAGCAGCGCAAGCGCAGCAGTGACCCGATCCGAGCTGCCTTTGGTGCCCAATAACTCCACGCAACGCACCAGCTCTCCGGTCCCGAGTGACCACCACAGCAGACGGAGCCCAAAGTCATGGACTAAATGAACTCAGTGGACACTTTATGGACATTTCTGGACGCTTCACAAACATTTTATGGGGGAAGGGGTGGTTAATGAGGATGCATTGGGTAGCGTGGGACCCGAGCATGATGTAAACGGTATGGAACGAGGAGTGGCGAATGTGCTGGTTTTAGCTGGGACAGAGTTAATTTTCTTCATAGTGGCTGCTATGGGGCTGAGCAGTGCTTACACAGAGTCAAGGCCTTTTCTGCTTCTCACATCACCCCACCAGCAAGTAGGCTGGGGGTGCGCAAGAAGTTGGGAGGGGACATAGCCAGGACAGCTGACTCCAACCGACCAAAGGGATATTCCATAGCATATGACGTCGTGCTCAGCAATAAAAAGCTGGGGGAAGGAGAAGGAAGGTGGGGAAGTTCGGAGCGATGACATTTTGTCTTCCCGAGCAACTGTTGAGCGCGATGGAGCCCCGCTTTCCTGGAGATGGCTGAACACCTGCCTGCCGATGGGAAGTAGTGAATTCATTTCTTATTTTGCTTTGCTTGCGTGTGCAGCTTTTGCTTTACCTATTAAACGGTCTTTATCTCGAGCCATGAGTTTTCTCACTTTTAGGAGAGCTTTAAACTAGACTCGGTGGGGGAAGGGGATGGAGTTTTGAACAACAGAGAAGAGCCAGGAGCTGCTGATGTATGAGGAGCCAACAGGGAAATAAATACCTGCTAAATGCCTCAAAGGAATTGGGGCGCGTTCCTCTAAAACGGTGACGCAGGCAATAGCCTAACTGAAGTGCTTCAATATCGATGCACACAGCAGGCAGTGGCAGGGGAGTCTGTGCTGGTACACCCAGGGAGACCTGTGAATGTGGAGTGCCTGTGCGACAAGCGTGTGCGAGTGCTGCGTGTTTGCAACCAGCATCAAGTTGGACTAGCGGTCGAGTAGGGGACCCGTGAAGCAGGTCAGGGGGCCCTGGATCTGGGCAGGGGTGCCAGCCGGTTGCCAGGCGAACAGAGGGCCCCAAAATATTCTTGTATCCAACGTAGGATGTGTCATCGTTTAACCCCAGCCGGCAAGCCCTAAGCACCACGCAGCCGGCTCGCTCACTCCCGCCGCAGCGGGATGTGGGAAGAGAATCGGAAGAGCAAAAGTGAGAAAACTCGTGGGTTGAGACAAAAACAGTTAAATAATTGAAACACAGTCATAATAATGATAAAACTGTAATGGAAAAGAAGATAACAAAGAGAGAGAACTAAAACCCAAGAAAGACAAGTGATGCAAATGAAAACAATTGCCCCCAAGCAGCATTCCCCCCACCAACCTCCCCCCCTAGTTTTATTGCTGAACATGACGTCATATGGTACGGAATATCCCTTTGGTCAGTTGGGGTCAGCAGTCCCAGCTGCGTCCCCTCCCAACTTCTTGTGCATCCCCAGGCTACTGGCTAGCGGGGCAGTGTGAGGAGCAGAAAAGGCCTTGACTCTGTGTAAGCGCTGCTCAGCAACAACAACCACATCCCTCTATTATCAACTCTGTTTTCAGCACAAATCCCCCAAAATAGCCCCTTACCAGCGACTGTGAAGAAAATTAACTCTGTCCTAGCCAAAGCCAGCACAGGATGCTATGGTCTGGATGGGTGGATGGGGAAAAAAACCCAGGCTGGAAAATTGGGCCCAGAAAGTAATGTTTACTGGGTGATACTGTACTTGGAGGCTGGTAATCAGTAGAGTAGCGTAGGGATCGATCCCGGGATCTGTCCTGTTTAACATCTTCATCAGTGACCTGAAGGAGGTGATGGAGTGCTTGCTCACAAGGTTTGCAGTTGACAGCAAATTGGAAGTTCCCTTGATCCACTTGAGGCAGGGCTGCCATTGAGAAGGATCTAGAAAGCCTGGAGTAACGGGCTGACAAGAATCCCATGAAATTCAAGGCCAAATGTCAAGTCCTGCGTCAGGAAAGAAAGACACTTTGCAACAGCATAGGCTGGAGACTGACTGGCTTGGGAGCAGCTCTGCTGAGAAGGCCCTGGGGGGTCTTGGCAGACAGCAAACTGACCATGAGCCAGAAGCATGCCATGACGATAAAAAAGGCCAACAGCATCCTGGGCTGTATTAACAGGAGCATAGCCAGGAGACTGAGGGAAGTGATTACCACCACCCCACCCCCCCCCCCCCCCCCCCCCCCCACCCTCCTTTACTCAGCATTCGTTAAACTCCATCTGGAATATTGCATCCAGTTTTGGGCCCCCCCAATACAAGAAAGACATTGACAAACCGGAGCAAGTTCAGTGGAGGGCCACCAAGATAGTCAGCAGGTGTAGCGATCCTGACCAGAAGATCATTGTACATCAAGGAGTCAGTGATCCACATAACAGTTAACACGAGGAGGCCCAGACCTGTGCTGTGCTGCACATAATCCGTGGCCGCAGCATAAACTCAGCCAGCTCATTGTAGCAGAGGAGCCTGCAGGCAGCTCCCACTTGGTACTGGCAATTATGCCACCTGCCTTCCCAGGAACACCGCAGCAAGAAGTTCTTCTGTCATGTCTTAGGTGTCTGTAGCGAGGTTGGGGGGGGGGAAGGGGGCGGGGCTGCAGGGGTGGCCTCTGTGCGAATAGGTGAGGGACAGACCTGTGCTGCACACAGCTGATTCCAGCTGGCTCAGCAATGGACCCATTGCAGGACACAGCTGAGCCCATCAGTGAGGTTTGGGGTACTTCTGTGAAAACATTTAGGAAAAGGCAGAAAATGCCCTTAAACGAGGCACAGTGGGGGAAGGGCTTGGAGTTTTGAGTAGCAACAGGGAAGAGCCGGGGGCGGTGGTGGCTGCTGCTGCTGCTGCTGCTGCTGCTGCATCGGGAACCAACGGGGGAACACCTGAGAAATGCCGCAAAGGAACTGGGGCTCGATCCCCCAAAAAGGTGACACGGTTGACAGCCCAACTGAAGTGCCTCTATCCCAATGCACGCAGCACGGGTAACAAACAGGAGGAGCTGTGCAGAAGGAGGGGAAGGAAGCTGGCAGCTCTTTTCAGGACGTTTTTCTTAGAGCACAAGTGCTCTCGATTCCCGTGCGTAAGAAATCGGGCAAGGAAGGCAGGAGACCAGCGTGGCCGAGTAAGGACCTTCTGGTCGATCTGAAGCGCAAGAAGGAAATGCACGGGCAGTGGAAGCAGGGACACGCATCCTGGGAAGAATATAGGGCTGCTGCCCAGGTGTGTAGGGACAGGATCAGGAAAGCCAAGGCACAGCTGGAGCTGAATTTGGCAAGGGATGTGAAGAATCATAAGAAGGGCTTCTACAGGTGCGCTGGTGAGAAAAGGAAGACTGGGAGTGTTGTCCCAAAAACCGGGTCTGTCACCTGGCGTGCAAAGAGCCGATCCACACGCAGAGCGGAGGCATTTCCTTTTATTGCGTACATGCGCGTGTATGGGTGCCTGTCCCAAAACAGCACACCAAGTCTTCAAATCCACGGTTATTTATACACAAAGCATTAATGTATTCAGCCTCCTAATGCATGGACATTGTTATTTTATTAATCGATTGGTTAAAATCCGTTCGCCTAGCATGTAAATTAGTACGCATGCTCCATCTCATTACTCCGCCTGTTTCTTTTGAGTCGGTGGTATGAATTGGGTTAGAGGGTCTGTGAGTCGGTGGTCTCAATCTCCCCCTGCCGCAATTAACTTTCCTTTAAGGTCACAGTCTTTTTGGCAAGTCGAAGCGGTTCTTCGGGGTTGGCTAACTGAGTTAGCAATTTCTCAGTTCCACTCCTGCTTTTTGATGGCTACAGCCTACCTATCGGACAAAGGTACATTGTTTAAATGATAAATCTTTAGCTGCCAGTTTTTCTATCCATAGTCCCAGTAAGGATGGGACTATACAATGGCTCACAACAATATACCCGATCGGTTCAATTTATATTCTACCATAACAATTTCCATATATCTAATGGGTTTAACTTTATCCTTTAACATCTCGACAGCAGGAGGAGCGGCTGATACACCAGAGGGTTGCGCCGCCATCCAGAGGGACCTGGACTGGCTGGAGAAATGGGCAGGCGGGAGCCTCGTGCAGTTCCACAAGGGGAAGTGGGAAGTACAAAGTCCTGCCCCTGGGGAGGAACAACCCCATGCACCGGTACATGCTGGAGGCCGGCCGGCTGGAAAAGCAGCTTTGCAGAAAAGGACGTGGGGGGCTCCCGGTGGACACCAAGTTGAACGTGAGCCGACAATGTGCCCTTGCCGCAAAGAAGGCTAAGGATAGCCTTAGCCCGATATAGAGGAAAGCGGGGTTTATACATGTTACAGTACAGCTGTGTAGACCAGTCAAATTGCTCACTATCCCCGGGGGTGCAGGGCACCACAGACCACCCTTGGGCAGCTTTGGGGGCACTGCCTATTTTTTCTAAAAGCCTCGTACCCAGCTTAGCGCAAAGCCTATCTTGATCTGCCCTCCAGCTCTCGAGCCACCAGTGCTGAACGCACGCTTTGTATTTTATTTTCTCCCAGGAGGCGTGCGGCGTCACCGAAATCAGGAATGAACTCCTTAACACCAATGTAGTCTTAAGAAGCAGGCATTCTTTATTCAGCGCTGGGTGCTAGGGGTATATCACCACAAAGCTAGCACGCCGAGTTTGCAAAAGGGCGCACATTGATACATAATGGATGAGTTTGTTCCACCCACTATACATATGCATTACTATTCTTCTTTATGATTGGCTTCAACTTCTCTCGCTTACCTTTTAAGAGTACAGTACACAAAAGTTGCACAGCGCATGCTCTAATACGGGGGGGGGGAGAGGAGAGGAGAGGAGAGGAGAGGAGAGGAGTGGAGAGGAGAGGAGAGGAGAGGAGAGGAGAGGAGAGGATGTGATGTCTGTTCAGTCTCTAATTGGGTGGGTGGTCTCGATCTCCCCCTGCCGCATTTACCTTTCCCCCAGTTTCTGCAGATTCTTGCCGACTTCATCCTTCTCAGGCAATTATCCAGCTTTTGGTGCCTTCTAGGGCAGGATGGTCTCCTTTTATCAGTCTTTTAGCTCCTTTTCAAGGGCATCGTCCTTAGTGTTAGTAAGGCCTGCATAGTTGATACAAAGTAACTGGACTTGGTACTTAAGGCTCAACTACGGATGTCTTGTTAAAACTAAAAATAGGAATTTACTTTTTTTCTAACAGCAGCTTAGAAACGTCTGCAATTGAAGTGGGGCTTTCAGGGAACAATTGAGAGCAACTTCTGTTGGTTCTGTGAAACGTTCTGAAAAGTTAAGGCCTGCCCTGCCCTGCAAAAGCAGTCATTTGTCTGGAGGGAGCAGCACCAAAAAGCCACAAGCACGTTTGGGGTGGACTCGATGCGGTAATAAATAACAAGAAATAGTACTTCTAGCTACAACAGCCTCTTCTGAGACCTCGTTGCGCGCGCGCGCGCACCCAGCCGCCCGCTCGCCGTGTCGCAGATCGCTCCGCGGACTCGCCCCTCGCCCCACGGCTTCTCCCTCCACCTCCAGGTCGGATCCCTCCGCGCCCCGAGAGCACGCAAACTCCCCGAGCCCCGGCAAGCACCAGGTCGACGAGGGCGGACCCGCCAAAGGGGCGGGGACGAGCGGAAACGACAGACGAGACAGCCAGTCGAGACGCGCGATCGGCCGGCGGCGACCGGGCGGCCCAATGGGCGCCGCGGAGGGCCTGGCCGAGCGGAGGAAGCGCGGGGGCGACGAGGGGCGTTGTCGTGGCTGACGAGCTTATGGGGGTGCGGGCTGCTCGGCCCGGTGGCGCCACTGCTGTCTTCGGAAAGATCGTCGGCGAGGCGCTTCCCCGCCAACGCCATCTACGAGGACGAGGAGGTAGCCGCGGCTTTGCTCTGTGCGCGGTTCCTCTTCCCTTCCCCCCACCCCACCGCCCTCGCAGGCACCCTGAGCCGAGGACCCGTTAGCGCGGCAGAGCGGGTGGCGGCAGGGACGGACGGACGGACGGACGGACGGACGGGGCCTCTCTGGGTTGTGGCGTTCTCTACTGCGCCGCCCCTAAAACATCGCGCTTCTTCGGTGCCCCCCTCCGCCTGCCGCGGCGCGTACTGGGTTGCTGGTGCTGTCCGGCTCGCCGCGTCGCGTGCGCGCGTCCGTGCGTCCGTACGTAGAGGAGGGCCTCTGACGGTAACGCGCTTGCTGGCAGCCGCAGACGTTTGCCGCGTGATGTCCCTTTGGCACCGCAAGTCGTGCAAAGCTTGCTGCCGAGGGATGGGAGTGGTCCTACCTCGTGTAGGATGACAGTCTTGAAACCTTAGCTTAAGCACGCGCAGTCCGTCTCCTCGGGGATTCCGGCGGGGGGCGGGGAGGGGGGTGTGGGTGTATGTAAAGAGTGAACGTCTGAGTCGTGACCGTCATGAGTTAGCTCTGCATAGGAGAAAGAAATGCAGGTCTTGATGTGCCTCGTAATAGCGTTTTCACAGCTCTGCTGTGCTAGGCTTTGGTTCCGAGCCCCCAAACGGGATTATCAAAGCAAAGAGTTACACAGCTTTTCTCATGTTTCTTAAAAAACCAGAATCTAGAAACCGGTCGTCCTGCAGGCTGCAAAAGCTTCCCAGACCTTGTTTCCGTGGTGAAGTGGGACCGTGATAGCAGCATGCTTGCAAGGTTCACGGCTGCTGGTGCACCACAGTGTGCTAGGAACTAGAGTGAGCTGCTTAGACTGTGGGGAAAAAATGCAGCCGTCACCTATGCGATGTTAACTTTAAGTTAGTATCCCGTATATTAATTAAAATGCTGAAGATTAACAGTTAGGGATGTCTTCTGCTTTTGAAGGTAGGGTCTGTGTGCAATATAGAAGACGGACTCGTACTATGCACTTGCAGGCTTGCTGTGATTATGCTTTTGTTCAATACTTGAGCTCCCTGTACCGTGGGAAATGAATGGCCGCTGATCTTCCACTTCACGGAATTCTTTGCTGATTCAGTTAAGCCGTTTGTCTCCTGCCTCTGCGTGGACCACGTCGAATCGAAAAACTGCTTAGGAAATGATCGACCCAAATGGAAACGTCCTGGAGGTCGCTCATCTGAAGTACCGGCCCATCTCCTTGCCCCCATCATCGTGCGTGACGAGTCCCCCTTCTGGCGGGGGCTCTGTAAATATGTTGTATTTTGCATATAGAAAGTATTAACATCACGTAAGAAAAATCAACGTTCCGGCTTGTGTTTGGGGTATCTGGTAATCTGCTTCTGAAGCCAATTCCGTTTTAACTGTTTACTCTTCCTCCAGTGCCTTGTGTTCCGGGATCTTTCGCCCCAAGCTCCGGCGCTGTTCCTAGTCATGCCTGAGGAGCCAATTATCAGGCTATCTGAAGCAGAAGATTCTGGTGAATCTGTAAGTACTGTGGGAGGTTTCTGTACGCTGAACTGTACCTGCCATTAGTTCCTAATTTAACTAGACTCTTTCCCATCCCCTCTTTTCCTCTTGATAGGGCACAGTTTGGGGTTTTCTGGCGCTATAATCTTTTTGCCTCTAGCTTGCAACGGGATTGAGCTTTTTGACTAAAAGTAGTGATACAAAGCAATGCTCGCCCCCGGGTATGTGCTTCCGGTGCAAAACGCAGTGTTGTTTTGGAGCGCAGTCTGATGCCTGTTGTCACGGTTTAGAGTACGAGTAGTAGTACTTCTGGTACGGAGAAGAGGGCTTGGGGCTTTTGGCAGGTCAGGGGGGAGGAAGGGCAAAGCTGGTTGAGAGGTGTTGGATGCTTTGCTTTTGGCTAGAAAAGTCGAGTTCAAAGACTTTGTAAACCTGTACAAAAGGCAACCTAAGTTTTGTTTTCCACCAGATTTGCTTCTGTTGCCTGAAGAGAGAATGGGGGCTTTAACCCAGAGACAAACTTAGCTTCTGTGGCTGTTGTGTAGTCCGCTACTGTCTAGCTTGAAAGAAAATTGCATAGCACCCCTTCCCCCCCCCCACCTCCTTCCCCTACAGTGTTTATGCTTTTTTTACTTCCTTCTCCAGCTTCTCGGGCATTTAATGATTGTTGGCAAGAAGCGTGCTGCTCACCTGGGCCTGACCAATGGATTCCGGCCGGTTGTGGATGAAGGGCCCAAGGGTGGGCAGTCTGACTATCCCGTGCATCTACGTATTCTGGGTGCCCGTCAGTTGGGCTGGTCACCGGGCTAAGATTTTTGCACCGCAAGAGTTGCTGCACGTGTGCAAATCGCCACTGAATGGATTTCGTCTGTTGCCCGTCAGTCTAGCCACTGTTGACATCTGATTTCTTGTGAGGTGTGTCTCTGGAAGGTAATAAAAACTTTGAGCGGCAGTTGCACAATAAAGATTTAGCATGGGGATATCATCTCTTGTCTCGCGTGTCTTGCTGAGGGACCTAGTTCTGCAAGTTAAAACGGCGTCCCCCCGGAGTGTAAGTATGGGGGAGGGTTCAGCCAGTGAACAGTGTTCTAAAGATAGGTAGTGATTTGCCCGGTCATTTGAAGCGTGACGCTGGAACCGCTTAGCGGTCTCCTGCGTCTCGTAGGAAGCAAAACTCTCAGCTTTTTTGGAAGCAGTACGCTGTGTGAGCCGATGCAGGCAGGACGCAGGAGCAACCACAGATAAAATGCAAAGAGCAAATTTATGCTGGTTACCTCGCGAACCGCGGGATCTCCGAAGCAGCACCCGGGGCAGAGGCGCGTGAGCGGGAACGCGGGCACCGCGGAGCTCGGTCCTCGCTAGAGAGGGAGCAAGAGATTCCGAACCTGCGGCTTTGGCCTATATATACCAGGGATTTTTTTTTTTTTTTTTTTTTTTTTTTTTGCAACGAGCTGGCCAGGATCTGGGGCTCGGGTACATCTGGTCTGGAAACATAAGGGTGAGCTATTTATAGCTCAGTGGGCTCATGACACATCAGGACATGTAGGAAGGGATGCAACATACAAACGGGGTCGCGATCGAGGGGTGGACTTGACTGTTGATGCCACTGCACGGGTTATCCACGAATGTCAAACGTGTGCCGTAATCAAATAAGCTAAGCAGCTAAAGCCTTTTTGGTATCGTGGTGGTTTACCCCACGGCTCGGACCCCGCGGTCCTGCACTCGCTTCCCCCCCACTCGTTGAGATGGGAAGGGAATCGCAACAAAGGGGCACAGATTAGAATGAGGGCAGGGACGGCTCACTCGCCAGTTATGGTCACGGGCAAAACAGACTCAACTTGGGGAGGAAAAAGCCATTTAATTCGTTACCAATCATCCGAGTAGCACAGTGAGACATAACAACTACGTCTTTAAGACACCTTCCCCCACCCCTCCCTTCTTCCCAGGCTCAAATTACTTTGCTCCCGATTTCTCTACCTTCTCCCCCCACCCCCCCCCCGCCAGCGGCATAGGGGACAGGGAATGGGGATTGCAGTCAGTTCACCTATGCCGCTCTTCCTGGCATGAAAGTCCAGGAACAGTGTTCAAAAGCGAGCTTCCCATGGAGTCATGGACCTCTTTGGGCACAGCTCCCGGCTCCAGCATGGGGACATCCACGGGCTGCAGAGGGGCCTCTGGTCCAGCGCACCTCCTTCCCCCTCACCCGGCTCTGGGGGTCCACCCCCGCTCTGGCCTTGAGCAGTCTCTGGGGGTCTCAATTCAGTCACGCTTGCCCTCGGGAAGGAAGCTCTCCCTTTATTTAGGCCCATGGTTGTCTTTTGTTCAGGTTAAGGGCCTCTCCTCCAGGTTCTATCCACCTTCTTCTTTTCAAGACAGTCCTTCCCCTCACAAACACGGATTCGCAGGCAGAGGCATTTCTCTATTGCTAATTGGCTCAGCCTGGGCTGGGGGTGGGGGGTACGCCTTGGAGCCAGGGGAGTTTTCATGAAGCTTCTCACCGGGGGCCATCACTGTAGCCTGGCAGATTGATTATATCACACTCCCACGAACCCGCTGTGGCAAGCAGAATTGAATCGGACGATGGGACTCATTTCTGAAAGCACCTCATAAACACCTGGGCCAAGGAGCACGGCATTGACTGGGTGTATCACAGCCCCTCTCATCATGCACCAGCCTCCGGGAAAATTGAGCGATACAAGGGACTGTTCAAAACTACGCTGAGAGCAATGGGTGATGGGACATTCAAGCACTGGGATACACATTTAGCGGAAGCCACTTGGCTAGTTAACACTAGAGGATCTGCCAGTCGACCTGGCCCTGCCCGATCTCTGTGCGCTGCGGAAGGAGATAAGATTCCCGTAGTACATCTAAGGAACTTGTTGGGAAAAACAGTCTGGGTTCTTCCTTCCTTAGAGGAAAGGGTAAACCTATTTGTGGGATTGTTTTGACTCAAGGACCTGGGTGCACTTGGTGGGTAATGCGGAAGGATGGGGGAGGCCAATGTGTACCTGAAGGTGATTTAATCCTGGGTGAAAATAATCCGTGATTTGAGCTGCATGTTATGGGAATTACTATAGCAGGAACCAACCCCTTGTTGCTAGCCAGGCTAGGAGCAAGGGGAGGAGTTCATTGCGATGTTAAACCATGTAACCTGGCCCAAAGGGACCAGGGGTGGAAATTGTAATGGATCTACCTTTAAACTGTTGTAACCCATGATTTGAGTTGCACGTTGGAGGAATTGCTATAGCAGGAACCACCTGTACCAATGGAGGACAAGCCTTACAAGAAGCAGCGCAAGCGCAGCAGTGACCCGATCCGAGCTGCCTTTGGTGCCCAATAACTCCACGCAACGCACCAGCTCTCCGGTCCCGAGTGACCACCACAGCAGACGGAGCCCAAAGTCATGGACTAAATGAACTCAGTGGACACTTTATGGACATTTCTGGACGCTTCACAAACATTTTATGGGGGAAGGGGTGGTTAATGAGGATGCATTGGGTAGCGTGGGACCCGAGCATGATGTAAACGGTATGGAACGAGGAGTGGCGAATGTGCTGGTTTTAGCTGGGACAGAGTTAATTTTCTTCATAGTGGCTGCTATGGGGCTGAGCAGTGCTTACACAGAGTCAAGGCCTTTTCTGCTTCTCACATCACCCCACCAGCAAGTAGGCTGGGGGTGCGCAAGAAGTTGGGAGGGGACATAGCCAGGACAGCTGACTCCAACCGACCAAAGGGATATTCCATAGCATATGACGTCGTGCTCAGCAATAAAAAGCTGGGGGAAGGAGAAGGAAGGTGGGGAAGTTCGGAGCGATGACATTTTGTCTTCCCGAGCAACTGTTGAGCGCGATGGAGCCCCGCTTTCCTGGAGATGGCTGAACACCTGCCTGCCGATGGGAAGTAGTGAATTCATTTCTTATTTTGCTTTGCTTGCGTGTGCAGCTTTTGCTTTACCTATTAAACGGTCTTTATCTCGAGCCATGAGTTTTCTCACTTTTAGGAGAGCTTTAAACTAGACTCGGTGGGGGAAGGGGATGGAGTTTTGAACAACAGAGAAGAGCCAGGAGCTGCTGATGTATGAGGAGCCAACAGGGAAATAAATACCTGCTAAATGCCTCAAAGGAATTGGGGCGCGTTCCTCTAAAACGGTGACGCAGGCAATAGCCTAACTGAAGTGCTTCAATATCGATGCACACAGCAGGCAGTGGCAGGGGAGTCTGTGCTGGTACACCCAGGGAGACCTGTGAATGTGGAGTGCCTGTGCGACAAGCGTGTGCGAGTGCTGCGTGTTTGCAACCAGCATCAAGTTGGACTAGCGGTCGAGTAGGGGACCCGTGAAGCAGGTCAGGGGGCCCTGGATCTGGGCAGGGGTGCCAGCCGGTTGCCAGGCGAACAGAGGGCCCCAAAATATTCTTGTATCCAACGTAGGATGTGTCATCGTTTAACCCCAGCCGGCAAGCCCTAAGCACCACGCAGCCGGCTCGCTCACTCCCGCCGCAGCGGGATGTGGGAAGAGAATCGGAAGAGCAAAAGTGAGAAAACTCGTGGGTTGAGACAAAAACAGTTAAATAATTGAAACACAGTCATAATAATGATAAAACTGTAATGGAAAAGAAGATAACAAAGAGAGAGAACTAAAACCCAAGAAAGACAAGTGATGCAAATGAAAACAATTGCCCCCAAGCAGCATTCCCCCCACCAACCTCCCCCCCTAGTTTTATTGCTGAACATGACGTCATATGGTACGGAATATCCCTTTGGTCAGTTGGGGTCAGCAGTCCCAGCTGCGTCCCCTCCCAACTTCTTGTGCATCCCCAGGCTACTGGCTAGCGGGGCAGTGTGAGGAGCAGAAAAGGCCTTGACTCTGTGTAAGCGCTGCTCAGCAACAACAACCACATCCCTCTATTATCAACTCTGTTTTCAGCACAAATCCCCCAAAATAGCCCCTTACCAGCGACTGTGAAGAAAATTAACTCTGTCCTAGCCAAAGCCAGCACAGGATGCTATGGTCTGGATGGGTGGATGGGGAAAAAAACCCAGGCTGGAAAATTGGGCCCAGAAAGTAATGTTTACTGGGTGATACTGTACTTGGAGGCTGGTAATCAGTAGAGTAGCGTAGGGATCGATCCCGGGATCTGTCCTGTTTAACATCTTCATCAGTGACCTGAAGGAGGTGATGGAGTGCTTGCTCACAAGGTTTGCAGTTGACAGCAAATTGGAAGTTCCCTTGATCCACTTGAGGCAGGGCTGCCATTGAGAAGGATCTAGAAAGCCTGGAGTAACGGGCTGACAAGAATCCCATGAAATTCAAGGCCAAATGTCAAGTCCTGCGTCAGGAAAGAAAGACACTTTGCAACAGCATAGGCTGGAGACTGACTGGCTTGGGAGCAGCTCTGCTGAGAAGGCCCTGGGGGGTCTTGGCAGACAGCAAACTGACCATGAGCCAGAAGCATGCCATGACGATAAAAAAGGCCAACAGCATCCTGGGCTGTATTAACAGGAGCATAGCCAGGAGACTGAGGGAAGTGATTACCACCACCCCACCCCCCCCCCCCCACCCCCCCCCACCCTCCTTTACTCAGCATTCGTTAAACTCCATCTGGAATATTGCATCCAGTTTTGGGCCCCCCCAATACAAGAAAGACATTGACAAACCGGAGCAAGTTCAGTGGAGGGCCACCAAGATAGTCAGCAGGTGTAGCGATCCTGACCAGAAGATCATTGTACATCAAGGAGTCAGTGATCCACATAACAGTTAACACGAGGAGGCCCAGACCTGTGCTGTGCTGCACATAATCCGTGGCCGCAGCATAAACTCAGCCAGCTCATTGTAGCAGAGGAGCCTGCAGGCAGCTCCCACTTGGTACTGGCAATTATGCCACCTGCCTTCCCAGGAACACCGCAGCAAGAAGTTCTTCTGTCATGTCTTAGGTGTCTGTAGCGAGGTTGGGGGGGGGGAAGGGGGCGGGGCTGCAGGGGTGGCCTCTGTGCGAATAGGTGAGGGACAGACCTGTGCTGCACACAGCTGATTCCAGCTGGCTCAGCAATGGACCCATTGCAGGACACAGCTGAGCCCATCAGTGAGGTTTGGGGTACTTCTGTGAAAACATTTAGGAAAAGGCAGAAAATGCCCTTAAACGAGGCACAGTGGGGGAAGGGCTTGGAGTTTTGAGTAGCAACAGGGAAGAGCCGGGGGCGGTGGTGGCTGCTGCTGCTGCTGCTGCTGCTGCTGCATCGGGAACCAACGGGGGAACACCTGAGAAATGCCGCAAAGGAACTGGGGCTCGATCCCCCAAAAAGGTGACACGGTTGACAGCCCAACTGAAGTGCCTCTATCCCAATGCACGCAGCACGGGTAACAAACAGGAGGAGCTGTGCAGAAGGAGGGGAAGGAAGCTGGCAGCTCTTTTCAGGACGTTTTTCTTAGAGCACAAGTGCTCTCGATTCCCGTGCGTAAGAAATCGGGCAAGGAAGGCAGGAGACCAGCGTGGCCGAGTAAGGACCTTCTGGTCGATCTGAAGCGCAAGAAGGAAATGCACGGGCAGTGGAAGCAGGGACACGCATCCTGGGAAGAATATAGGGCTGCTGCCCAGGTGTGTAGGGACAGGATCAGGAAAGCCAAGGCACAGCTGGAGCTGAATTTGGCAAGGGATGTGAAGAATCATAAGAAGGGCTTCTACAGGTGCGCTGGTGAGAAAAGGAAGACTGGGAGTGTTGTCCCAAAAACCGGGTCTGTCACCTGGCGTGCAAAGAGCCGATCCACACGCAGAGCGGAGGCATTTCCTTTTATTGCGTACATGCGCGTGTATGGGTGCCTGTCCCAAAACAGCACACCAAGTCTTCAAATCCACGGTTATTTATACACAAAGCATTAATGTATTCAGCCTCCTAATGCATGGACATTGTTATTTTATTAATCGATTGGTTAAAATCCGTTCGCCTAGCATGTAAATTAGTACGCATGCTCCATCTCATTACTCCGCCTGTTTCTTTTGAGTCGGTGGTATGAATTGGGTTAGAGGGTCTGTGAGTCGGTGGTCTCAATCTCCCCCTGCCGCAATTAACTTTCCTTTAAGGTCACAGTCTTTTTGGCAAGTCGAAGCGGTTCTTCGGGGTTGGCTAACTGAGTTAGCAATTTCTCAGTTCCACTCCTGCTTTTTGATGGCTACAGCCTACCTATCGGACAAAGGTACATTGTTTAAATGATAAATCTTTAGCTGCCAGTTTTTCTATCCATAGTCCCAGTAAGGATGGGACTATACAATGGCTCACAACAATATACCCGATCGGTTCAATTTATATTCTACCATAACAATTTCCATATATCTAATGGGTTTAACTTTATCCTTTAACATCTCGACAGCAGGAGGAGCGGCTGATACACCAGAGGGTTGCGCCGCCATCCAGAGGGACCTGGACTGGCTGGAGAAATGGGCAGGCGGGAGCCTCGTGCAGTTCCACAAGGGGAAGTGGGAAGTACAAAGTCCTGCCCCTGGGGAGGAACAACCCCATGCACCGGTACATGCTGGAGGCCGGCCGGCTGGAAAAGCAGCTTTGCAGAAAAGGACGTGGGGGGCTCCCGGTGGACACCAAGTTGAACGTGAGCCGACAATGTGCCCTTGCCGCAAAGAAGGCTAAGGATAGCCTTAGCCCGATATAGAGGAAAGCGGGGTTTATACATGTTACAGTACAGCTGTGTAGACCAGTCAAATTGCTCACTATCCCCGGGGGTGCAGGGCACCACAGACCACCCTTGGGCAGCTTTGGGGGCACTGCCTATTTTTTCTAAAAGCCTCGTACCCAGCTTAGCGCAAAGCCTATCTTGATCTGCCCTCCAGCTCTCGAGCCACCAGTGCTGAACGCACGCTTTGTATTTTATTTTCTCCCAGGAGGCGTGCGGCGTCACCGAAATCAGGAATGAACTCCTTAACACCAATGTAGTCTTAAGAAGCAGGCATTCTTTATTCAGCGCTGGGTGCTAGGGGTATATCACCACAAAGCTAGCACGCCGAGTTTGCAAAAGGGCGCACATTGATACATAATGGATGAGTTTGTTCCACCCACTATACATATGCATTACTATTCTTCTTTATGATTGGCTTCAACTTCTCTCGCTTACCTTTTAAGAGTACAGTACACAAAAGTTGCACAGCGCATGCTCTAATACGGGGGGGGGGAGAGGAGAGGAGAGGAGAGGAGAGGAGAGGAGAGGAGAGGAGAGGAGAGGAGAGGAGAGGAGAGGAGAGGAGAGGAGAGGATGTGATGTCTGTTCAGTCTCTAATTGGGTGGGTGGTCTCGATCTCCCCCTGCCGCATTTACCTTTCCCCCAGTTTCTGCAGATTCTTGCCGACTTCATCCTTCTCAGGCAATTATCCAGCTTTTGGTGCCTTCTAGGGCAGGATGGTCTCCTTTTATCAGTCTTTTAGCTCCTTTTCAAGGGCATCGTCCTTAGTGTTAGTAAGGCCTGCATAGTTGATACAAAGTAACTGGACTTGGTACTTAAGGCTCAACTACGGATGTCTTGTTAAAACTAAAAATAGGAATTTACTTTTTTTCTAACAGCAGCTTAGAAACGTCTGCAATTGAAGTGGGGCTTTCAGGGAACAATTGAGAGCAACTTCTGTTGGTTCTGTGAAACGTTCTGAAAAGTTAAGGCCTGCCCTGCCCTGCAAAAGCAGTCATTTGTCTGGAGGGAGCAGCACCAAAAAGCCACAAGCACGTTTGGGGTGGACTCGATGCGGTAATAAATAACAAGAAATAGTACTTCTAGCTACAACAGCCTCTTCTGAGACCTCGTTGCGCGCGCGCGCGCACCCAGCCGCCCGCTCGCCGTGTCGCAGATCGCTCCGCGGACTCGCCCCTCGCCCCACGGCTTCTCCCTCCACCTCCAGGTCGGATCCCTCCGCGCCCCGAGAGCACGCAAACTCCCCGAGCCCCGGCAAGCACCAGGTCGACGAGGGCGGACCCGCCAAAGGGGCGGGGACGAGCGGAAACGACAGACGAGACAGCCAGTCGAGACGCGCGATCGGCCGGCGGCGACGGGGCGGCCCAATGGGCGCCGCGGAGGGCCTGGCCGAGCGGAGGAAGCGCGGGGGCGACGAGGGGCGTTGTCGTGGCTGACGAGCTTATCGGGGTGCGGGCTGCTCGGCCCGGTGGCGCCACTGCTGTCTTCGGAAAGATCGTCGGCGAGGCGCTTCCCCGCCAACGCCATCTACGAGGACGAGGAGGTAGCCGCGGCTTTGCTCTGTGCGCGGTTCCTCTTCCCTTCCCCCCACCCCACCGCCCTCGCAGGCACCCTGAGCCGAGGACCCGTTAGCGCGGCAGAGCGGGTGGCGGCAGGGACGGACGGACGGACGGACGGACGGACGGGGCCTCTCTGGGTTGTGGCGTTCTCTACTGCGCCGCCCCTAAAACATCGCGCTTCTTCGGTGCCCCCCTCCGCCTGCCGCGGCGCGTACTGGGTTGCTGGTGCTGTCCGGCTCGCCGCGTCGCGTGCGCGCGTCCGTGCGTCCGTACGTAGAGGAGGGCCTCTGACGGTAACGCGCTTGCTGGCAGCCGCAGACGTTTGCCGCGTGATGTCCCTTTGGCACCGCAAGTCGTGCAAAGCTTGCTGCCGAGGGATGGGAGTGGTCCTACCTCGTGTAGGATGACAGTCTTGAAACCTTAGCTTAAGCACGCGCAGTCCGTCTCCTCGGGGATTCCGGCGGGGGGCGGGGAGGGGGGTGTGGGTGTATGTAAAGAGTGAACGTCTGAGTCGTGACCGTCATGAGTTAGCTCTGCATAGGAGAAAGAAATGCAGGTCTTGATGTGCCTCGTAATAGCGTTTTCACAGCTCTGCTGTGCTAGGCTTTGGTTCCGAGCCCCCAAACGGGATTATCAAAGCAAAGAGTTACACAGCTTTTCTCATGTTTCTTAAAAAACCAGAATCTAGAAACCGGTCGTCCTGCAGGCTGCAAAAGCTTCCCAGACCTTGTTTCCGTGGTGAAGTGGGACCGTGATAGCAGCATGCTTGCAAGGTTCACGGCTGCTGGTGCACCACAGCGTGCTAGGAACTAGAGTGAGCTGCTTAGACTGTGGGGAAAAAATGCAGCCGTCACCTATGCGATGTTAACTTTAAGTTAGTATCCCGTATATTAATTAAAATGCTGAAGATTAACAGTTAGGGATGTCTTCTGCTTTTGAAGGTAGGGTCTGTGTGCAATATAGAAGACGGACTCGTACTATGCACTTGCAGGCTTGCTGTGATTATGCTTTTGTTCAATACTTGAGCTCCCTGTACCGTGGGAAATGAATGGCCGCTGATCTTCCACTTCACGGAATTCTTTGCTGATTCAGTTAAGCCGTTTGTCTCCTGCCTCTGCGTGGACCACGTCGAATCGAAAAACTGCTTAGGAAATGATCGACCCAAATGGAAACGTCCTGGAGGTCGCTCATCTGAAGTACCGGCCCATCTCCTTGCCCCCATCATCGTGCGTGACGAGTCCCCCTTCTGGCGGGGGCTCTGTAAATGTGTTGTATTTTGCATATAGAAAGTATTAACATCACGTAAGAAAAATCAACGTTCCGGCTTGTGTTTGGGGTATCTGGTAATCTGCTTCTGAAGCCAATTCCGTTTTAACTGTTTACTCTTCCTCCAGTGCCTTGTGTTCCGGGATCTTTCGCCCCAAGCTCCGGCGCTGTTCCTAGTCATGCCTGAGGAGCCAATTATCAGGCTATCTGAAGCAGAAGATTCTGGTGAATCTGTAAGTACTGTGGGAGGTTTCTGTACGCTGAACTGTACCTGCCATTAGTTCCTAATTTAACTAGACTCTTTCCCATCCCCTCTTTTCCTCTTGATAGGGCACAGTTTGGGGTTTTCTGGCGCTATAATCTTTTTGCCTCTAGCTTGCAACGGGATTGAGCTTTTTGACTAAAAGTAGTGATACAAAGCAATGCTCGCCCCCGGGTATGTGCTTCCGGTGCAAAACGCAGTGTTGTTTTGGAGCGCAGTCTGATGCCTGTTGTCACGGTTTAGAGTACGAGTAGTAGTACTTCTGGTACGGAGAAGAGGGCTTGGGGCTTTTGGCAGGTCAGGGGGGAGGAAGGGCAAAGCTGGTTGAGAGGTGTTGGATGCTTTGCTTTTGGCTAGAAAAGTCGAGTTCAAAGACTTTGTAAACCTGTACAAAAGGCAACCTAAGTTTTGTTTTCCACCAGATTTGCTTCTGTTGCCTGAAGAGAGAATGGGGGCTTTAACCCAGAGACAAACTTAGCTTCTGTGGCTGTTGTGTAGTCCGCTACTGTCTAGCTTGAAAGAAAATTGCATAGCACCCCTTCCCCCCCCCACCTCCTTCCCCTACAGTGTTTATGCTTTTTTTACTTCCTTCTCCAGCTTCTCGGGCATTTAATGATTGTTGGCAAGAAGCGTGCTGCTCACCTGGGCCTGACCAATGGATTCCGGCCGGTTGTGGATGAAGGGCCCAAGGGTGGGCAGTCTGACTATCCCGTGCATCTACGTATTCTGGGTGCCCGTCAGTTGGGCTGGTCACCGGGCTAAGATTTTTGCACCGCAAGAGTTGCTGCACGTGTGCAAATCGCCACTGAATGGATTTCGTCTGTTGCCCGTCAGTCTAGCCACTGTTGACATCTGATTTCTTGTGAGGTGTGTCTCTGGAAGGTAATAAAAACTTTGAGCGGCAGTTGCACAATAAAGATTTAGCATGGGGATATCATCTCTTGTCTCGCGTGTCTTGCTGAGGGACCTAGTTCTGCAAGTTAAAACGGCGTCCCCCCGGAGTGTAAGTATGGGGGAGGGTTCAGCCAGTGAACAGTGTTCTAAAGATAGGTAGTGATTTGCCCGGTCATTTGAAGCGTGACGCTGGAACCGCTTAGCGGTCTCCTGCGTCTCGTAGGAAGCAAAACTCTCAGCTTTTTTGGAAGCAGTACGCTGTGTGAGCCGATGCAGGCAGGACGCAGGAGCAACCACAGATAAAATGCAAAGAGCAAATTTATGCTGGTTACCTCGCGAACCGCGGGATCTCCGAAGCAGCACCCGGGGCAGAGGCGCGTGAGCGGGAACGCGGGCACCGCGGAGCTCGGTCCTCGCTAGAGAGGGAGCAAGAGATTCCGAACCTGCGGCTTTGGCCTATATATACCAGGGATTTTTTTTTTTTTTTTTTTTTTTTTTGCAACGAGCTGGCCAGGATCTGGGGCTCGGGTACATCTGGTCTGGAAACATAAGGGTGAGCTATTTATAGCTCAGTGGGCTCATGACACATCAGGACATGTAGGAAGGGATGCAACATACAAACGGGGTCGCGATCGAGGGGTGGACTTGACTGTTGATGCCACTGCACGGGTTATCCACGAATGTCAAACGTGTGCCGTAATCAAATAAGCTAAGCAGCTAAAGCCTTTTTGGTATCGTGGTGGTTTACCCCACGGCTCGGACCCCGCGGTCCTGCACTCGCTTCCCCCCCACTCGTTGAGATGGGAAGGGAATCGCAACAAAGGGGCACAGATTAGAATGAGGGCAGGGACGGCTCACTCGCCAGTTATGGTCACGGGCAAAACAGACTCAACTTGGGGAGGAAAAAGCCATTTAATTCGTTACCAATCATCCGAGTAGCACAGTGAGACATAACAACTACGTCTTTAAGACACCTTCCCCCACCCCTCCCTTCTTCCCAGGCTCAAATTACTTTGCTCCCGATTTCTCTACCTTCTCCCCCCACCCCCCCCCGCCAGCGGCATAGGGGACAGGGAATGGGGATTGCAGTCAGTTCACCTATGCCGCTCTTCCTGGCATGAAAGTCCAGGAACAGTGTTCAAAAGCGAGCTTCCCATGGAGTCATGGACCTCTTTGGGCACAGCTCCCGGCTCCAGCATGGGGACATCCACGGGCTGCAGAGGGGCCTCTGGTCCAGCGCACCTCCTTCCCCCTCACCCGGCTCTGGGGGTCCACCCCCGCTCTGGCCTTGAGCAGTCTCTGGGGGTCTCAATTCAGTCACGCTTGCCCTCGGGAAGGAAGCTCTCCCTTTATTTAGGCCCATGGTTGTCTTTTGTTCAGGTTAAGGGCCTCTCCTCCAGGTTCTATCCACCTTCTTCTTTTCAAGACAGTCCTTCCCCTCACAAACACGGATTCGCAGGCAGAGGCATTTCTCTATTGCTAATTGGCTCAGCCTGGGCTGGGGGTGGGGGGTACGCCTTGGAGCCAGGGGAGTTTTAATGAAGCTTCTCACCGGGGGCCATCACTGTAGCCTGGCAGATTGATTATATCACACTCCCACGAACCCGCTGTGGCAAGCAGAATTGAATCGGACGATGGGACTCATTTCTGAAAGCACCTCATAAACACCTGGGCCAAGGAGCACGGCATTGACTGGGTGTATCACAGCCCCTCTCATCATGCACCAGCCTCCGGGAAAATTGAGCGATACAAGGGACTGTTCAAAACTACGCTGAGAGCAATGGGTGATGGGACATTCAAGCACTGGGATACACATTTAGCGGAAGCCACTTGGCTAGTTAACACTAGAGGATCTGCCAGTCGACCTGGCCCTGCCCGATCTCTGTGCGCTGCGGAAGGAGATAAGATTCCCGTAGTACATCTAAGGAACTTGTTGGGAAAAACAGTCTGGGTTCTTCCTTCCTTAGAGGAAAGGGTAAACCTATTTGTGGGATTGTTTTGACTCAAGGACCTGGGTGCACTTGGTGGGTAATGCGGAAGGATGGGGGAGGCCAATGTGTACCTGAAGGTGATTTAATCCTGGGTGAAAATAATCCGTGATTTGAGCTGCATGTTATGGGAATTACTATAGCAGGAACCAACCCCTTGTTGCTAGCCAGGCTAGGAGCAAGGGGAGGAGTTCATTGCGATGTTAAACCATGTAACCTGGCCCAAAGGGACCAGGGGTGGAAATTGTAATGGATCTACCTTTAAACTGTTGTAACCCATGATTTGAGTTGCACGTTGGAGGAATTGCTATAGCAGGAACCACCTGTACCAATGGAGGACAAGCCTTACAAGAAGCAGCGCAAGCGCAGCAGTGACCCGATCCGAGCTGCCTTTGGTGCCCAATAACTCCACGCAACGCACCAGCTCTCCGGTCCCGAGTGACCACCACAGCAGACGGAGCCCAAAGTCATGGACTAAATGAACTCAGTGGACACTTTATGGACATTTCTGGACGCTTCACAAACATTTTATGGGGGAAGGGGTGGTTAATGAGGATGCATTGGATAGCGTGGGACCCGAGCATGATGTAAACGGTATGGAACGAGGAGTGGCGAATGTGCTGGTTTTAGCTGGGACAGAGTTAATTTTCTTCATAGTGGCTGCTATGGGGCTGAGCAGTGCTTACACAGAGTCAAGGCCTTTTCTGCTTCTCACATCACCCCACCAGCAAGTAGGCTGGGGGTGCGCAAGAAGTTGGGAGGGGACATAGCCAGGACAGCTGACTCCAACCGACCAAAGGGATATTCCATAGCATATGACGTCGTGCTCAGCAATAAAAAGCTGGGGGAAGGAGAAGGAAGGTGGGGAAGTTCGGAGCGATGACATTTTGTCTTCCCGAGCAACTGTTGAGCGCGATGGAGCCCCGCTTTCCTGGAGATGGCTGAACACCTGCCTGCCGATGGGAAGTAGTGAATTCATTTCTTATTTTGCTTTGCTTGCGTGTGCAGCTTTTGCTTTACCTATTAAACGGTCTTTATCTCGAGCCATGAGTTTTCTCACTTTTAGGAGAGCTTTAAACTAGACTCGGTGGGGGAAGGGGATGGAGTTTTGAACAACAGAGAAGAGCCAGGAGCTGCTGATGTATGAGGAGCCAACAGGGAAATAAATACCTGCTAAATGCCTCAAAGGAATTGGGGCGCGTTCCTCTAAAACGGTGACGCAGGCAATAGCCTAACTGAAGTGCTTCAATATCGATGCACACAGCAGGCAGTGGCAGGGGAGTCTGTGCTGGTACACCCAGGGAGACCTGTGAATGTGGAGTGCCTGTGCGACAAGCGTGTGCGAGTGCTGCGTGTTTGCAACCAGCATCAAGTTGGACTAGCGGTCGAGTAGGGGACCCGTGAAGCAGGTCAGGGGGCCCTGGATCTGGGCAGGGGTGCCAGCCGGTTGCCAGGCGAACAGAGGGCCCCAAAATATTCTTGTATCCAACGTAGGATGTGTCATCGTTTAACCCCAGCCGGCAAGCCCTAAGCACCACGCAGCCGGCTCGCTCACTCCCGCCGCAGCGGGATGTGGGAAGAGAATCGGAAGAGCAAAAGTGAGAAAACTCGTGGGTTGAGACAAAAACAGTTAAATAATTGAAACACAGTCATAATAATGATAAAACTGTAATGGAAAAGAAGATAACAAAGAGAGAGAACTAAAACCCAAGAAAGACAAGTGATGCAAATGAAAACAATTGCCCCCAAGCAGCATTCCCCCCACCAACCTCCCCCCCTAGTTTTATTGCTGAACATGACGTCATATGGTACGGAATATCCCTTTGGTCAGTTGGGGCCAGCAGTCCCAGCTGCGTCCCCTCCCAACTTCTTGTGCATCCCCAGGCTACTGGCTAGCGGGGCAGTGTGAGGAGCAGAAAAGGCCTTGACTCTGTGTAAGCGCTGCTCAGCAACAACAACCACATCCCTCTATTATCAACTCTGTTTTCAGCACAAATCCCCCAAAATAGCCCCTTACCAGCGACTGTGAAGAAAATTAACTCTGTCCTAGCCAAAGCCAGCACAGGATGCTATGGTCTGGATGGGTGGATGGGGAAAAAAACCCAGGCTGGAAAATTGGGCCCAGAAAGTAATGTTTACTGGGTGATACTGTACTTGGAGGCTGGTAATCAGTAGAGTAGCGTAGGGATCAATCCCGGGATCTGTCCTGTTTAACATCTGTGTAATAAACAACCAAGCCCTGTAATCAAGGTAGGTTTAGTTTTATTTGTGAGGACAAAGTCAATAAAGCAAAAGCACAGCGCTGGATGCTTGACCCAAGTCAGAGGCACACCGGGAATGTCACGTTATCCCTTTATATACATTTAAGATTGCATTAGTCACATACATATTCATTTTAAGGTTGGGTTATTATAATTAGTTTTAAAAAAGGGGCAGGGTTATCCTAATTACTTTGAGGGGTCTTATTAAGATAAAATCTTGTCTTTTCGTGCATGTGTACTACTGTCCGGTGGTTGTGGGAAAGGTCCTTGGCAGGAAGACCCACACTTTTCTTCTGAGCAACTTCTTCACCCCGGTGAAGGGGTTATCTCACCTCCAGACCACCAGTTTGGTTCTCTCCAGATGGTGGATACAGTGATGTTTATATCTCCACAGTTCCTCAACTTCCCCCCTTTGTTCCCCCAGGATTGGTCATTTTAGGCCTCTTCATAAAATTCCTTATATGTCAGCAAAAAAGAATTATTATGGCGAAAGCCGACAACACTCTCCCCCATTTTTCACAATCCCCCCTTTTCTTATTTATACTACATTTGGCTTGAGCCATAATCCTCTTGGTGACTCATCCATTCGTTTGTTTTATAAATTAACTCTTCTATTTAGAGGGCGTGGTTTGTTTCTCACCCTTCTTATTATTGTTATTCGCTTAGTCGAGCTTGAGGTGGTCGATTCCTGATCTGCTGGCATGGAGACTACCTGCATACCTTGGACTACAGTGGTTTTAAGTTGGATAAAACAAGGAATAAGACGGGAGAAACAACAACCCAGCAACCGAACATAAAAATATAAACCCTATTTTCTTCCACCATGCTTCCCTGAAAATATTCTCCCACCAATCTGCATTCCACATAGGTTCCCATTTCTGGACAGGCACATGTGCAATCTTTCGGATTTCTTTGGTTATTTCTAACACTGCATCTCCACTGTCATCTATTTTTAAGCAACAGTCTGAGGTATTCCATTTTCCACAAACTCCACCCTCCTCAGCCAACAAGTAATCCAAGGCTAGCCTATTTTGGTAAATCGCAGCCCTCATTTTTGTCTGTTGTTTCGATATCAATTCTAAGGCTTGGGCAGTTTTATTGGAAATTATTTCTACTACTGCTTGGAGCCTGATAATACGATTTAACATATAAATGGGAGTTCAGTAACCCCAGCTACCATCCTGGGCCCAAGTAGCCGGCCCATATACTTGGATTATTCTCTCAGGAGGCCATTCATCCTCACCCTATTTTTGAGATCCTCCTATTACCTCCCTCTTGGTTCTCCCCAAAGAATCATATACTGGAACTCCTAAATTGTCTCCTTTGGATCCCTGTAATAGGAAAAAATCCAGTTGTATAATACCTAGTGTACAGCTACCCCTCCAATTTGAGGGTAATTCAGAATAAGCTCTTTTTCCACGTATCCAGAACAATCCTTCTGGAGCCCTCCAAAAGCCCTCCTGTGTTTCAGTTATTTTGTCCCAATACTTAGCTATTTCTGGGAGGCCCTTATAAGGGTTTGCAGCTGTACCATTACACTAAAAAAGTTTTGTTATTTTATTGTATTTGCAATTCCCCGTCTCATTGTTTAGAACCCAGATTCCCTCTGGTTCCCTCAGGTACCACCAGGTGGAAGTACCATTTGTAAGTTTTAATCTTTTACAGGGAGTATTCCCCACCCTCTTGGAATATTTTCCTCCTTCTCTCCTTAAGCATTCTTCTCCTAAGGTGGTAGAGCTTAAAATCCATCCTTCAGGCCGGTCCTCTCTGCTGCTACTAGTACGGTTCCACTGGAGTAATTCTTTAGGTCCTAGGCTACTTTCTTTCCAAGGCCACTCCTCTGTCATGAGAGGTCCCCCACAAATCCAACAATTGGTTACATTTAATTCACTGCTTATCCTTTCTCCTAAGTCTACAAACAGATTTTGCCCCAGTTTTGGAAGTCCTATTTCTTCCTTCAATTGCTTTTTGATTTCTGCATATAAATCTCCTCCTGGTCCCGGAGGTATATATTTACGGGCAATAGACTTGGTTCTATTTCTTATTATTTTGGTTTTTACCATATCTGGGACCCCACCCCCATCTGATATATCCCAATGGCCGGCTTTAGTAAAGCAAATATACTTTTCTCCTCTTGGGCACCCAACTCCCAGGCATTGGCCTCCTTTTCCCAAGTTTTCAGCCACCCAGTATTGCTGCCCACCATAAGTACAGGTTTGTAGATTTTGGGTTTTATAACAATGCCAATTTATGTGGGAGTGAACAGAAAGAGTAAAAAGTTTTTGTCTCCCATAGTATACATACTGGAAACACTTCGAGCATTCATTTGCTTGTGTTGGTATTAGGCTAGTGAATAGGAGAAGCCATAGAGGTCCGGCATGACTTATACCCCCACTTCCCATGCCTATGAGGGTGCCACCCATAGCAGGGTAATATCTCTTCTTGATGGCGAGTACAGAGGTCAACCCGGTCTTGCCCTCAACGCTCCTACCTCATTTTCCAAGCAAATTACTTTTTACACTTGGAGACCACTTTTTCCCACTCTTTATCAGGAACCTCCCACAAAATCAGCACTAATGATTCCCATCCTCAAATGAGAGTTACAATATCGGTAGCCTTGATCGAAGCCTGGGCTAGGATGAGATTAAGTTGTCTGCAACTTGGGCAGTATGGACGCCTTCTGGCATCTACTAATTCTGTTTGCAATTCAAACACTTATATGTAGTCCAGCTATTATGCCGTGCATGGGGATGTATCAGGCAGGATATACTATGGGGCACTGCAGAGGCTTGCAATTCCCTTGTCAGGTCTGGATAAAATGGGCTATTTTCTTTACACAAATCACAGGCCAATGCAAATAAAAACCTTTGAGTTTGGTACAGCCCCGACCCTCCAGTCTGTAGCGGCAGTACTCCTCCCCAGGGAGGGGTATGGAATTTTTTCTTAGAGTCTGTTTGGGTTGCACCTGGAACCACCAATATAATACAGGTTTTACCTCCCAAGTCTTTATAATTTCTTGAGTTCGGTTTGGCTGCTCATGCATTACCACTTTGGTCCACATTTAAAGGTGAGTTTGAGATCCCCAGGAGTTGAGGTTAGAGTCCAATCTTTGGGTTCTTCCACTGGTCCTTTAGTCCTGCTGGCATGCGTCCATCCTCTTTCTCTGGTCCGCACTGCAGCTTCCATTGTTAACAACACCTAAAAGGGACCTTCCCAAAACCCTCTCCCCAATTTCCATGTTGTGTAGTATGAAATCTATTATATCCTGGCAGGTATGTTCAAGATTCTCCTTTCCATAGAAAAGCTGCAAGATAATGGGGGCTTTAACCCAGAGACAAACTTAGCTTCTGTGGCTGTTGTGTAGTCCGCTACTGTCTAGCTTGAAAGAAAATTGCATAGCACCCCTTCCCCCCCACCTCCTTCCCCTACAGTGTTTATGTTTTTTTACTTCCTTCTCCAGCTTCTTGGGCATTTAATGATTGTTGGCAAGAAGCGTGCTGCTCACCTGGGCCTGACCAATGGATTCCGGCCGGTTGTGGATGAAGGGCCAAGGGTGGGTGCATGAAGTCAATGATGGACTCTGCCACACAATCAATATGATTAAGCAAGAAGCCATTTATTTGTTCTAATGCAGTAATATTTATACCGCAAAACTAATGAAATCACCCACACCCGTTAACATTTTATTGGCTCTTCACTCACAGCACGAGCAGTTCACATGCCCCTAATTGTCTGATGGACTTTGCGTGCATCCCTTCCTGTTTGCTTGCCAGGGGACATCTTTTGGATACATTCCAAGGTTCCTTTCTCATAACTTGTCGACGCAGGTGCTTCTCGTATCTCCAGAAATGTATCCCTTCAGTTCCCACAGTTCTTTCAGGGTATGCCAATACACGTTCTCACACTCTCCACAATTCCCCTGCTTTTTTTTTTTAAAGCAGAAAAACCTAAAGCTTAACTTATAATTATAACTTATCAGAATTTAACAAAAATACAAGCCATAAACCTAAAGCTTAACTTATAGATGAATCTGATAACAAATTCTTAAAGCTTATCATTACACACACTTGGTTATAATACTTGATCAACTTCAGAATGTCCATTTGCTCTTAGAAACCCTACAATTCCTCCTTCTTGTGTTTGTACGACAAAAGCATCGTTCACCATCTTTTGCAGGGCCCTTTGCAGACACGATAGCAAACAAGGCACTAAGAGGAAGATCACCAGAATTACAAGTAATGCTTGCAATCCTGACTTGAGCAGTGAAAAAACCCAGCCTTGTATTCCCCCTCTTGAAACCAATTGCTTAACCAATCATCATTATCTACCTTTAACTGTCTGACATTCTCCTTTAACTTGTTAATTGCCATATGAATTGATTCTGAGCGTTGTGATAAATTCATACAGCACATACTGTCAAATTCCTCACAACCATGGCCTTGAGCTAAAAGCAAAAAATCAATAGCAGCGCGATTCTGCAAAGTGGCGTGTCGAACTGAGTCGACATCTGTCATCAAGCCTGATAGCGCCAAACAAGTCATATTAGATTGTTCAGAAAGCCAGCATCCTAACTTGCATAGGTTTGTTAGTGCACTTGCTACTCCTACTCCAGGAGCAAGAATAGAGGCTGCAATTATTTGTCCAGGATTCCAAAACTCTGCATTGGAATCACAGTTGTGCTCAAATGAGTGAGTGCTACACTTGCTTCTCGACCGATTTTTGAACTTTCCCAAAGTCATAGTAATGTTAGGTGTTAAAAGAGTTAAACTGCCGAAGCTGCAGGGGCCTCCATGAATACGTGATGGTATGCCTGCCCATGCTCTGCCTCCACAGATAAGAAAAACACCTGGTGGTAGCTGTACTGGATTATGAGTAGCTTTAGAAATGTTTGGTGAAGTGTAATTACACCAAGCTCTTTTATTTCTGAAAACTGAGACAGTGGCATTTACATTCCGGGCAGTGACTCTTGTGTTGCTTGTAGAGAAGTTAAAAATGACACAAAAGTCCATAGGTAATGATCCCAACAGATTCAGCTCCTGTGGCTCTGCAGGCATAATCGGTAGGTATGGGACCCATCCATCCCAATTATCACCGCTCGCATTGTGCGAGTGGCTTTCCTTGCCTGCATAGGGACAAGAGACACAGGGTCATCTACTGGTAAACCCACCAGACATGTAGAAAAGGGGTTGTCTGGGGTAGCAAGAGACAAACAAACAAAGCGTGTTCTGTTGGGGAATGGCTCAGAGAACAAGGACATGGATTCGCAGAATAGTTGTACGAGCAGAGTCTGGTCTAACACTCAGCAGGCCACAGTGGAAAAGTACTGAATACTGACACTGCGACTTTATCTCAATCTGGTAAACAACCTTGAGAAAGTAAGTGTGTGAAAAATGTAGAGAATGCTTTGCCGTTAAACTGCAAGTAGGAGGACCATGTAAATGTAAAGTTTAGAGCTTAAGCCAATTAGCAAAGGACTAGTAGGAATAATTATCGTAGCCTGTATAAATATGACTTAATGAGAGCAATAAAGTGGACTATGCCTTATCACTCCCATTGAGTCGGCTCGCATATTCCTCCATCGCTCGCAAGTGGCGCCCGAACGAACCTACGACCCTGGGATTAAGAGTTTTGTGCTCTGCCAGCGGAGCTACTCACGTCCCGACTCCGAGCGATGGATGCAGAAAAGCACCGGTAACAGCGACCGGGGGGCCAAGATCGACTGAACGCTGCCCGACGCCTAAGTGGTGTGTCGATCCGAATACCTGGACCGTCCAAAAGGTGTCCACCGTCTGCAGGGGCTGCTGGAAAGGCTGCAAAGTGTATAACGGTAGGAAAGAGATATCTAAGTGGTGCCTTAATCAAGGAGCACAAATGCCTTAATCAGGGAGCATACGGTAGTGCCTTAATCAAGGAGCACACGGTAGTACCTTAATCAGGGAGCATAAACGTGCCGGCAATATGGATATTGAGGTAGCTCTAGAGTTATTACAGCACTTTTTAGAAAAGCGGGGAGTAGACCGTGCTAAGCAATTATCAGGTTTAGTCACACTAGGAAGGGTTAAAGGATGTTTTCAAAATCCTGACTTTCTTTTTTGATGTTGGTGAGTGGCGAAAGTTTGGTGATGTATTATGGGATATGGTAATAGACGATGATAAATCTGCAAAAAAGTTAATGGTGAACCCACAAAACAATTGCTCAATTATATTTAGGGAGGAACTCTTTTATGCCAAGAATATATTAAAGGGATTGTTAGAATGATTATGACTCAGTCACAGCTTTTGCTGTGGCAAGCAAACTGGCAGCGCTATTGTGAGCAGTCTGTTCACCAGCCTCACCAGCAAGGTGATCCTCTTTATGGGGTGACTGTTGAACAACTAATGGGAATGAATCGATTTGTTACTGTAGATGCACAACTTCAGTTAGGGCCAGATATTTGTTTAGAAGCAATGCGAACAGCTAGGTTAGCAATCACAGCAGTTAGGACTGCCCCCCCTACCCCATCGTATATGGCAATAAAACAAGGTAGAGATGAAACTTTTGCGCAATTTATAGACAGACTAACAGCCGCTATTATACTAACATTGCCAGGGGATGCTAGTGTAGAACAGATGTTAGAACGTATGAGCAGAGTGCCAGTAGGTCCACAAGCCATGTTGGTAGAAGCCGTGCGAGATCTAGGAAAAGATCTTATACAAGCACAGCAGCAGGCTTTTACAGCTTTAGCGCCCCTGCGGCAGACTGAAAGGCAGCCCCGACCCCCAGTGCAAAGAGGAAACAAATGTTGTCGCTGCGGGCAAGAAGGACACATCCGATGACAAGGTCGTGCCCAAGTTTGGTGTGACAATTGCAACATGAACAACTATAGCACTGCAGCCTGCAAAAGCTGCCAAGGGACTCCAAGTGCCATGGAGGGGATCCCTTAGCTGCTATGGACACTCAGAGGCTCCGGTCGACTTCTGGGGTCATGAATGCTGCGATGGTAATGACTCCCAACATTTTTGAGACATTGCAACCTGGACTGCCCAGTGCAGGAACACTCATCCCGATTGCAGCATCAGCAGCACTGGCTCAGAAAAACGTATCAGAGCAGCCGAGTTTTTCACCACCCTCACCTCTGGATACCACTAGTGTCAAGTTTCCTGAAGTGGTTTCTACAACTGCTACGGAGGATCAAATGTCTGCCGAGTGCCCGGCACTGGTAGAGCCCACTGCACCTATTGCTCCATCGCAGCGGCCCATCGCGTTTCCGGTTTTCCCCTTTTTCCCCCCCCGGCGATGGCGGCCGCGAGGGCCTGGGGGGAGTGGCGGGAGCCGCGCGCCCGGAGGGGTGCGGCGTCAGGCCGCGCGCTGCTGGGAGGGGTCAGCACGGACGGGATTGGCGACTCAAGCCAGCTCCCCAGCCAGAAGGACCGGGGGGGGCACTCCCCCCCGGCCTCCCCCACCCCGAGGGGACCTCCAGCCCCACCCCCACTGGGAAGGGCAAATACCGACGGAGCTCCGTTTCCCGCCAGAGTTGCCGGGAGAAGCTCTCGGGTCAGTCCAAGGAGGGGCCCCTCCCACACTCAGAAGATTGTCAAGGACATAAACCCATTTGATGCATGGTTAACATTTCTTTTTGCCTACCTGTTGCCTTAGCTTTTAACTTTAATTAAATAGGGTGTACGCTTTTTAGGCATTATATTTTAAGTTCTAATTATAGTAAAAATTGCTTAGGGATGTATAATGAAAGGAGTACGGAGTGTCACTGCTACAGCCCTGATTGTACAAAAAGAAAAAGGGGGAATTGTTGCAGAATGGTTACAGGACGGGTCACAGATCACTAGACATGTACAATCAGAGGCTTAGCAGAAGCAGCGAGGGTATGAAATGGCTCAGGCCGCAGTAGCCAGCTTAGGCCCTTGACATAAGTATAACAAGCAAATGCACGGTCAGGGTGAATTAGCAGAAGTCTCCAGGATACTTACTTGTCCTTGAGACTTCAGACAAACAACTTTAGCAAAACTAAGTTGGGAAAAAGAAGGGAGTAGCTTTAGCAGGTAACCGCAAAGTAGGAGTACCCTGTTAACGTCCTGGGGCGTGAACAGAGCTAAGCCACCAGTTGTGTCAAATTTAGAGCTCATGCTTAAGAGTGTTTAACCAATTGCTGTATGTGTTTAGCTTGAATGTATTGTGATAAAGGGTATAAATCCGTCTGTGAAAACTTTGAGGGCCTCTGTTGTATGGACCTAGAAGATAAATCGAGATCTCTCCATAAAGAAATACAACAACTCATGGACCGCTCTCAGAAAATTCAAAAGGACATGGGTTTCTTTGGCCTAGAAGGTCTAACGAACTGGTTGGGACTGGGAGGATGATTTAAAAGCTTGTTGCAAAGCATGCTGTTACTTTTAATCATTGTACTAGTTGGCCTTTTATGTTTGAGCTGTGTTGTATCCTGTTTTAGAAAAATGATTGAGTGTGTTGCAGGGCAAGCTCTGCTCGTACAAAAAGAAAAAGGGGGAATTGTTGGAGAATGGCTCAGAGAACAAGGACATGGATTTGCAGAATAGTTGTACGAGCAGAGTCTGGTCTAACACTCAGCAGGCCACAGTGGAAAAGTACTGAATACTGACACTGCGACTTTATCTCAATCTGGTAAACAACCTTGAGAAAGTAAGTGTGTGAAAAATGTAGAAAATGCTTTACTGTTAAACCGCAAGTAGGAGGACCATGTAAATGTAACGTTTAGAGCTTAAGCCAATTAGCAAAGGACTAGTAGGAATAATTATCGTAGCCTGTATAAATATGACTTAATGAGAGCAATAAAGTGGACTATGACTTATCACTCACACTGAGTCGGCTCGAATATTTCCTCCGTCACTTGCAGTGTTCTGCTGCATTTGGTTAGCCAGAGTAATCCAAATATTTGTTCTGGGTAAGACGTTATAATAGGCTTGAATCACTACCAAAAGACTGAGAAACCCTATCAAAGTACCCATAGGTTGATGCTGCATTCCCATTGTTCTTTCTGTCAGTCAAGGTGTTTTACAGATTTAAAAATTGGACACAACTGAGTGCTTGCATGCGTGTCTATCCTGGATCTATGTGGGGTGAGACATCTGGATTTCCGTTGTTCTTCCCATGTAAAGGTTGTCCTTTCCACAGTTTTGTCCACCGGGCAGGAACCCTCCTAGGTCCAGTATCTGTAAGGACACACATTCTGTAAGGACACACAGCCTCTTCCTGTTAAACGAACTTCAGCAGGTCCTTTCCATTGTCCATCTGTTAGATCTTTATATAATACCCGAATTTTACTACTATTGTTATTTGGACTTTCTGCTAAGGCCCATCCATGGACTACCATGGGTGGATCCTCAGCATTGCCATAAAAAATTAAGTACATACAATGCTTTTGAAATACGTTCCTGTGGTGTTAAGCCTATCTCCCCTGTTTTCTGTTTTTGTAAGATGGATTTAAGCACTTGATGAGCTCGTTCAATGATAGCTTGGCCTGTTGGAGAGTGAGGAATACCAGTGATATGCTTCACACCCCACTGCTGACAGAATTGTGCAAAAGAGCGTGAAACATAAGCTGGACCAATATCAGTTTTAGCTGTGACAGTACACCCATAACTGCAAAGCAACCTCGTGAGTGTCGTTTAACATGCTTAGCTGTTTCACCTGACAGAGGTGTTGCCCATAGTACAGAGGAAAAGGTATCTATAGTGACGTGAATTTATTTTAAACGGCCAAATTCTGAAAAATGTGTGACATCCATTTGCCACATCTGCAAAGGCAGCAAACCTCTGGGATTAACTTCCAGGCCGATGCCAACACCATAGTGCTGACAGTCAGGACAGGACTGAACAATTCCTTGAGCATCTGAGAGACTTAAATGAAATTGTCGAGATAACATTTTAGCATTCTGGTGAAAAAAGGAATGAGCCTGATAAGCTTGGTCAAAAGTCGATACAGGAGGACCACTCCAGGCAGGAGCTACTCATTTGTCAGCTCTATTGTTACCTTCTGTTAAGGTGCCAGGCAGATCAGAGTGACTGCGAATATGAGTAACAAAATAAGGCTCAGTACGATGTTGTAATAAGGGTAACAGCTGGCAGAATAAGTGAAAAAGCATCTTATTCGTTATCTCTTTGAGAATAGCCTGTTCCAAGCCAATAACTACTCCTACAACATACAGGGAGTCTGATACAACATTTAAAGGTTCCGTGGACCATTTTGTGAATGCCCAAACAACAGCTTTTAGTTCAAGTGTCTGCAAAGAATCCTCTGGGGTGCCGTTTAAAATATGTTTGTCCCAGTGTGCGTTACTTAGCCAAGTGATAGCAGCCTTGTGGTTATTTTTGCTAGCGTCAGTAAAAACAGTTAAACCTCCCACAGGAGTCACAGAGCAAAGAGGCTTTTCAAGAAAAGTGTTAGAGGACAGAAGGGAAAACAAATGATGAGGCGGATAAACATTAGAAGTTTGTCTAGAATAACCTGCTAGAGCTAATTGTAAATCATCTGAGTGCTGCAGAGACCAATCAAAATATGCCTGTGTTAGTGGAAGGATGATATATGCAGGATCAAAACCAGCCATCTCTATCAATCTTGATCTGCCTCTCATAATCAATTGAGCTAGTGCTTCCAGTGGTGTAGTGTATTGGGTTTGCGTGGCAAGGTTTTTTGGTAGCAGTGGGGGAGGGGACATGGGGTGGCTTCTGTGAGAGAAGCTGCCAGAAGCTTCCCCCATGTCCGACCCGACACAGCCAATGCCAGCCGGCTACAAGAAGGGACCCGCCGCTGGCCAAGGCCGAGCCAATCAGTAACGCCTCTGTGATAACATAATTAAGAAAAAAAAGGAAGGGAGAAAAAAAAAGCTGCACACTTTGCAGCTGGAGAGAGAGGAGTGAGAAGATGTAAGAAAAAACAACTCTGCAGACACCAAGGTCAGTGAAGAAGGAGGGGGGAGGATGGGCTCCAGCGCCGGAGCAGCGATTCCCCTGCAGCCTGTGGTGAAGACCAGGGTGAGACAGGCTGTCCCCCTGCAGCCCCTGGAGGTCCATGGTGGAGCAGATGACCACCTGTAGCCCGTGGAGGACCCCACGCAGGAGCAGGTGGATGCCCGAAGGAGGCTGTGACCCCGCGGGAAGCCCGCGCTGGAGCAGGTTCCTGTCAGGACCTGTAGCCCGTGGAGAGAGGAGCCCACGCCGGAGCAGGTTTGCTGGCAGGACTTGTGACCCCGTGGGGGACTCTCGCTGGAGCAGTCCCTTCCTCAAAGGACTGCACACCATGGAATGGACCCATGCCAAAGCAGTTCGTGAGGAACTGTCAGTCATGGGAAGGACTCACGTTGGAGAAGTTCGTGGAGGACTGTCTCCCGTGAGAGGGACCCCACGCTGGTGCGGGGGAAGGAGTCCTCCCCCTGAGGAGGAAGCAGCGGCAGAAACAACGTGTGATGAACTGACCCCAACCCCATTCCCTGTCCCCCTGTGCTGCTGGGGGGACGAGGTGGAAAATCGGGAAAGAGATTAAGCCCAGGAAGAAGGGAGGGATGGGGGAGGTGTTTTAAGTTTTGGGTTTACTTCTCATTCTCCTCTAATTTTGATTGGTAATAAAGTAAATTTGTTTTTTTCCCCCAAGTCGAGTCTGTTTTGCCCGTGCCAGTAATTGGTGAGTGATCTCTCTCCGTCCTTATCTCTACCCACGAGCTTTTCGTTATAATTTTCTCCCTCTGCCCATTTTGAGGAGGGGGAGTGATAGAGTGGGCTTTGGTGGGCATCCGGCCTCTAGCCAGGGTCAACCCACCACATGTAGTTATACTCTTACGCAAACGGTACGGCAAAAAGATCCACTCCAGTACACACAAGGGATCTTTTTTTGCATCGTTCCATTGCATCAGCAATGCAAAAGGGGTGACAATTTGCAGGACCTCCAGTAACAGTAGCCAAAATGACTTTTAAATCAGGATTATATCTACTGGCATATGATTTTGTTACCTTGTCTACAATATGCTGCAAAGCAAAAGTTTGTGTTTCAGATAACTCTCTTTTAGCAGCAGCATCAGGCGTGCCTTGAAGTAAAGGCATTAAAGGACTGAGGTCTTCATTAGTAATGCCACACAATGGTCGCATCCACTGAATATCCCCTACTAATTTTTGCACATCTGTCAATGTCTGAATATGAGTTTGAAGTGTAATTTTTTGTGGTCTAACTTGTTCAGCTGACAGTGTCCAGCCAAGGTAATAACATGGTGGTTTTTTCTGAATTTTTTCTGGAGCTATTTTTAAACCTGTAGACTCAAGTCGGGATCTCAATTCAGTAATTAAAAGGTCTGTGTGCAGCTGTTGAACAGCTATTAAAATATCATCCATGTAATGATAAATCAGTAATTGAGGTTTGGCTTGCCGAATAGGTTGAAGTGCCCAAGCTACAAATAACTGGCACAAGGTAGGAAAATTTTTCATACCTTGTGGTAAAATAACCCAATGATATCTTTTTGCAGGTTCAGCCTTATTGATAGATGGTACAGAAAATGTGAATTTTTCACAGTCATCTGGATGTAATGGAATTGTGAAAAAACAATCTTTTAAATCAATAACCAATAAGTCCCAATTCTCTGGAAGCATTACAGGGCTTGGAAGTCCTGGCTGAAGGGCTCCCATGTCCTGCATCAAGGCGTTTATTGCACGTAAATCATGCAATAGTCGCCATTTCCCACTCTTTTTAGGGATGGTAAAGATTGGAGTGTTCCAAGGACTAGTAGACGGCACAATGTGTCCTGCTTGCAATTGCTCTTGCACTAAATTTTGAACTATGGACAGCCTCTCTGCCTTTAGCGGCCATTGATCTACCCAGACTGGGGTATCAGTGATCCAGGTGAGCTTTTGAATTGGCTGCCTCCCAATGGCCCCCTCTGAAAAGGCTGTGTCGTGAACACTGCACCCATCTGACTGAGAAGGTCTCTTCCAATTAAGGCAGCTGTCTTGGCTAACACATATGGTCTCGTACTGACTTTTGTACCATCTTTGAAGCAAAAGGTCACTGAGGTTTTGCTGATTCGAGAAATTTGGGTACCACCGATTCCAAAAAGACCATTGATGGTTTCAGTCAGTGGCCAATGTTTTGGCCATTTGTGTAGTGGAACTACAGTGATGTTGGCCCCAGTATCAATAATCATTTTTAAAGCAACCAATTCTCCATCACTATTTCGAATCTGAACCCATTCTTCTGGTTTTGTTTTTTGAATGTTTAATGCCAACAACACTTGTGGTGTTCCTGTTGATCCAAAACCTCCATCGCCTCGGACTAAATGTCCTCGACAGGGTACTTTTGCTTCCAAAGGTACCAACTGAGCAATACGTGCACCTTTTGCGACATTTACTGGTGGAATAAGGGTTTGTACCATGATGTTGATAACTCCAGTATAATCCGCATCTATTACCCCTGGTAGTACAAAAATTCCCTGCTTAGTGGCTGATGACCTCCCAATGACTAAAGCACTTAAACTATGACCCAAAGGTCAAGTTAAGGTGGTTGGAATGCATTTAACAGCCATATCTGTAATTGTGAATTCTATTGCTGTTTCCAGATCCACTCCGGCACTGCCGTCAGTGGTGGAGCAGACGTGGTCCAAACACCCTGAATTTGTGTCTTTGCGTGCGGGGTCCTCACGCTCTGCTGAAAGTTTCCCAATTTTTGCCCTGATACATGATAGTTACATTTGCAGTCCTTAGCCCAATGGCCATATTTTCCACAACTTTTACACATGCGATTTTCCCTCTTCGACGCAAAACATTGCGCTCTAAAATGGCCAGTTTTACCACAATTATGGCATGTTGCACCAGATTTGCCAGTTTGCTGATTTTTTTATAAAAGGTCTCACAGCGGCTGCCAAAGCTGAAGCCATAAATGCTGCTTTGTTCTGTTCCCCCATATGGTCACATAATTCTAACATTTCACCTACGGTAGCTCCTCTGGACAAGGTACATAACATTTTTTTTGTTTGACTATTGCTGTTTTCATAAGCCAATTGATCTAGTAATTTAAGTTTCATGTCAGGATCAAAGTCTGGGTGGTCTTTTAAGGCAGCATGTAATCTGTCTACAAAACTTGTAAATGGTTCAGTGGGTCCTTGCCGCACTGTAGCAAACTCTGGAGTCGGCTTTCCCAATTCCAGTATACTTCTCCAAGCTTTCCAGGCTAAATCCTGGGAAAGCTGGAGAACTGGAGTCCGCAAACGGGATTGCATGTCAGCAGTGGCAAAGGGTCCTATACCCAGCAGCATATCTGCATTAACTAAGTGAAGAACGTCATCTGCCAGACGCTGCACATTTTTCGCCTCTACATTAACACAGAGGTCCTTCCAATAGTGAAAAAACTGTATTTGTTGCGAGGGGCTTAAAAGAGTATTAGCTAGCATTCTGATATCATGAGGCGCTAATAAGGTACCGTTAAAAATGTGTGTTAGAACTGCTTCAGTAAAAGATGTTTTAACCCATACTGACTTATAGCATTTTTTGCTGCTTTTATAATTTTCCAATCTAAAGCTGTATAAGCCCGTTCATCATTTGGTCCCACCGAAACTGGAAAAGCAGAGGGAGTATTAGGCAACATTCCCCTTCTACTAAAGCAGAGGTCCTCAAACTATGGCCCTCGGGCCGGATACGGCCCCCTGGGGTCCTCAATCCGGCCTGCTGGTATTTACAGAACTCCCCACCCCATCCCCCCTCGCCTCCCGGGGTTAGGGGGGAATCAGCGCCTCGTCCTCGACCTGCCCCCCTGCGGCGGGTGAGAGGCGCGGGCATCTCCTCTGCCGGGCAAGCTCAGTCGGCAGCCTCTGGACTGCGAGGTCCAGCAAAGTTCCTTCAGTCCCTTCTGGCCACCCTTTCCAGACTGTGCAGCCAGGCTGAGGAGGGGGGCGGCGGCATCAGCGAGGTGGGCGACTCCCCCGTCTCTCCCTCCCTCCCTCCCTCCCTCCCTCCCTCCAGCTCCCAGGCAGCTCTGGCCCCCGACAGTGTCTGAGGGACAGTGAACCGGCCCCCTGTTTAAAAAGTTTGAGGACCCTTGTACTAAATCATCCCTTATAATTCCCCTCCATCAACGATGTGGATTTTCTCCTTCCCCCCCCACCCCTTCTGTTAAAGCAACGTTTTTGGATTGTTCTGCCGTAGACACCTGAGAAATAGAAAAAGAGTTAGTATGAATAAAGGATATGGGTGCATCCTTGTCCTGGTTAGCTGCTAAGTCCTTAAGTTTTTCTATTAGCTGTTGAGATGGGTCATCTAAGTTCACTTTTCTCTCCTCTGGTTCTCTCGGGGTGTTCGGGGTAGAAGGTGGTAGAGGTGGATAGAGGAAAGGTGTATTTTCACAGGCTGAAGTAGAGTGCTGTGGTGAATCTTGTACAGGCACAGAAGGGTTAGTTACCGGCTGCACGGGGGGAGAGGTATTTCTCGGGGGAGGTGGTGAAAGCGGTGGAGTAGTCGTACTTGTTACCACGGGCGCTGGCAATACAGGCAGAGGTGGATTATACATATTTGCATTAATTGCCGCAGGTACTTTTTGCTGCATGGCTTACTGGTAGAAGTGGTAGGACTTAATGCTACAAAGGCTGACGCAGCAGCATCGCATTCTGCTTTTAACTCTTGAAGGGTATTTTTAAGCAGCTTCCATAAGGTAGCAAAGTTTTGTGCTTCTTTAGATCCATTGCTAATTTCTTCCCATAGAGCATTGCCTATTCGTTCCCAAGTGTCAAGTTCAAAGGCAGTATCCACCCCGGATAATAATTCTCTGTCCTTACACCATAGCAATAAACGTTTCAAACACATCACATCATATTTTATGCCGCTCTTAGAGAGAAAATGTTGGAGGAGCTTAATCATGGCTTCCTCTTCCTTACTAAGAGAAGCCCCCATTTCTCTATTTCTCTCTTTCTTACCTCCGTCCGGCTGCTCACTTCACTGTTGGGTGAATCTCTGCTGCAGCAACGCCTCGATGGGCCACCTCAATGAGTCTTCCCCTCTCTTCAGGGGCTCCGGACTCGTTCCAGATGGTCCTTTCCTCTGGCCGGTTTTTCCCCGGCTTCAAAGCCATCGCATAGCGATGAATAGGGTCCCTGTTCGGGCGCCAATTGCGGGAACTCAGTGATGGACTCTGCCACACGATCAATATGATCAAGCAAGAAGCCATTTATTTGTTCTAATACAGTTATATTTATACCCCAAAACTAATGAAATCACCCACACCCTTTAACATGTTATTGGCTCTTCACTCACAGCACGAGCAGTTCACATGCCCCTAATTGGCTGATGGACTTTGCATGCATCCCTTCCTGTTTGCTTGCCAGGGGACATCTTTTGGATACATTCCAAGGTTCCTTTCTCATAACTTGTCAACGCAGGTGCTTCTCGTATCTCCAGACATGTATCCCTTCAGTTCCCACAGTTCTCTCAGGGTATGCCAATACACGTTCCCACACTCCCCACACTGGAGAGCCAAGGAGTCATCAGCAAGACTCATTCACCTTTTAATGGCCAGATATGGCCAGTCTGACGGAGAATGGAGGTTAACAGTAGACTACCGTGGCCTGAATGAAGTGACACCACCACTGAGTGCTGCTGTACCAGACATGTTAGCGCTCCAGTATGAACTGGAGTCCAAGGCAGCCAAGTGGTACGCCACCATAGACATTGATAATGTGTTTTTCTCCATTCCTTTTGCAGCAGAGTGCAGGCCACAGTTTGCTTTCACCAGCTGTGCAAAATGTACTCTACACTGCAGCTGGGGAGCATGGTCTCACCTGGAGCCTCTGGCAGAAAACATCAGGAGAAACCCGAGGTCGACAATTAGGGTTTTGGAGCAGGGGGTATCGCAGATCAGAAGCCCACTACACTCCAACTGAAAAGGAGATACTAGCAGCATATGAGGGGGTTTGCGCCGCTTCAGAAGTTGTTGATACAGAAGTGCATCTGCTCCTGGCACCGCGATTGCCTGTGCTACACTGGATGTTTAAAGGAAACCTCCCTTCTACACATCATGCAACCAATGCTACATGGAGTAAGTGGGTAGCACTGATCATGCAACGAGCTCAACTAGAGAATCCCAACCGTCCAGGAATCCTGGAAGAGATCATGGACTGGCCAGAAGGCAGAGATTTTGGAGTACAGCCTGAGGAGGAGGTTCGTGCTCAAGAGGCACCACCGTATAATGAGTTACCAGAAGATGAAAGGCTTTATGCTTTGTTTACTGATGGATCCTGTTGTGTGGTAGGAAACCATTCAATGTGGAAAGCTGCTGCGTTGAGTCCCACACGACAAGTCATCGAGGCCACTGAAGGAGAAGGCGAGTCAAGTCAGTTTGCAGAAGTGAAAGCCATCCAACTAGCCCTAAAGATTGCTGAATGAGAAAAGTGGCCAGTACTCTATCTCTACACTGACTCCTGGATGGTGGCTAATGCCCTGTGGGGGTGGCTGCAGCAGTGGAAGAAGACCAATTGGCAGAGAAGGGATAAACCCATCTGGGCTGCTGCATTGTGGCAGGACATTGCTGCTTGAGTAGAAAACATGACTTTAAAGGTACATCATGTAGACGCTCATGTGCCCAAAAGCCGCGCCACAGAAGAACATCAAAACAATGAACATGTAAACAAGGCTGCCAAATTTGAAGTAGCTCCCGTGGACTTGGACTGGGAGCGTAAAGGTGAGTTATTGTAGCTCGATGGGCCCATGAAACATCGGGACATCTAGGGAGAGATGCAACATATCGATGGGCTCGTGATCGAGGGGTGGACCTGACCATGGAAGCCATCACACAGATCACTCATGAAAGTGAAACAAGTGCTGTAATGAAGCGAGCCACATGAGTAAAATCTCCCTGGAATAGAGGGCGGTGGCTGGGCTTTTGATATAGCGAGGCCTGGGCAAATTGACTATATTGGACCACTGCCACGAACACGCTAAGGCAAGCGCTACAGACTCACCATGGTGGAAGCAACTACTGGTTGGCTAGAAACATACCCTGTAAACCATGCCACTGACAGAAACACCATCTTAGGCTTTGAAAGACAAATTTTTTGGCGACATGGTACCCCAGAGAGAATTGAACTGGACAATGGGACTCATTTTTAAAATAACCTCATAAACTCCTGGTCAAAGAAACATGGCACTGAGTGGGTGTACCACATCCCTGTTGTCAGGAAAAGTGAGAGACAAACACGTATTCTCATAGAGATAGTGTGAATGCTCCGTGTTTATTTGGTACAGGTTCCTTTTATACACTTTGCCACACAACATGTGATACGTGCCAGCAACTAATTGGTTAAGACCCCACTCACGTGACACAGTCAGTGAGGTTCACACACAGCATAAAAGTCTAGCTCCTTATTGATTAGTGATTAAAAGTCACCCATGCCTTAGCTCCCCACAGCATGTTTCTCTACACTCCCCCCTTTTTCTTTTGTATAAGGAGTGGCCTGTGTTCTAGAAAAATGTCTTTATAATCAAATTTTGCAAGCAGCTGATCAAACAGGGCAACAAAATATTACCAATAAAATTATGCCTCCAATGCCAATTAAATACATCACTATGGTTTTCAGCCATGGTCCCAATCCAAGTGAGGAAAGTCAAACGTTAACAGGGAACAGGGTACTCCTACTTTGTGGTTACCAGGTAAAGCTAGTCCTGATACAAGATTGTCAAAGTTTCTTTTGACTTGGTTTCGCATACGTGTCCAATTACTACTGGTTAATAGCACTAATCATACGTTGATCTCTCAGTCTCACTGGTTCGTTCTCATCTTGGTTCAGGTTCACTTCCTCGTCGTAAATTTCCAGCTGGCGGCCATCTTGTCAATAGTTGTTTATTACTTTCACACGTAGTCAAATTCCTTTCTCTCAGCTTGTCTCTTTTGTCAGGCAGTCGGGGCCCAGCTAGTATTACAGTCCTGCAATATGGCCAGGTCCCCAGCATCTTCCCCTTATTCTTTTAAAACAAACAAGGCTGTAGCAGTGACACTTTGTACTCCTTTCATTACACATCTATAAGCAATTCTTACTATAATTAGAACTAAAAATTGCAATGCCTAAAAAAGCATACACTCTCTTTAACTAAAGTTGAAAGCTAAAGCGACAGGTTGCCAAAAGAAATGTATTTCTGCTGTTAAGAGACACCAACATGGAAATGGCTACCATTTCCCATCCAGTCTCCTAAACAATCTGAGATGGCCAGATCTCCAACCCAGCATGAAAACAAATCAGCCCAAAGTCCACACCAAGCCAGCTTGACTCCACTCCATACCCAAATCAATACCAATCCGACCTAGAGAAGCACTCAATATTCTGATTTTTCAAAGCTGATCCTAACATATCAGCATCCACACCAGATGTGTGCGGTGCTCTACGTGGTGCTCTGCCAACAGTTTCCTACACTCTTCCCCGTTTTTATCAATTTGAGCTAAAAGAACACCTAGGGCAAGTTGATCCACACGTTTGGCCATACAAGAAAACAATATATGCGCTACAATGCAAAGCAGAATTTACTTATCTTGTTTCTCTATTCTGGTGTTTTAAAAGTCAGGAATTAATTGCCAAGGCCAAAACTGCCTGCATCTTGGGCTCTTAAGGAGCCAACAATTTCTATTTTTTGTTTTTATACCACAAAGGCGTTGTCCACCATCTTCTGCAGGGCCCTTGCAGACACGATAGCAAACAAGGCACTAATAAAAGATTACCAAATTACAAATAGCATCTTAAATCCTGACTGTAATAGTCAAATAATTCATTCGTGTAAAAACTACTCGCTTAACCAATTATCACTATTTACCCTCAACTGTTTGACATTTTCCCTTAACCTTCTAATGGCCATATGAACTGAGTCTGAGGGGTCTGATAGAATCATACAGCACATGCCTTCAGATTCCTTGCAAACATATCCCTTGAGCTAACAAATAAAAATCAATTGCTGCTCTGTTCTGTAGTACTGCATGTCTAATGCTATCAATGTCTACTAACATCTATGTGAGCAAAGTTATATAAAGCACTCTTATAAGACAGGTAGGCAGTGAAAGCCATAGTGATTCTTACTTCCTTACATTAGCCAAAGTTATCCACATGTTTTATCTAGGTACTACAACTTAAGGTCTTAAAAAAAAGCTAATTAACAAAATCTTAATGCAGTAATAACTATAAGCTTAGGACTCTTTCCTCCTTTCTCTTTTTTTTTTTATGTACTGACTTATGAGATGTATGAATGCTATGTAGGGTTAATCATGTTGAAATCATCTCTTCTCCTTCTGCATTAGTGAGTGCTAACACTGAATACTTGATCTATACGGTTTACTGACACTGCAACTTGTTTTTTCAAGCAGTAGCTCTGCCCAGGTGTTAAACATCACAGTACTGTACAGCTCCATTTGGATGTAGTGTGCTTATAACTAAAAACTATTACAAGTATAACTAAAAACTGGTACAATTATTACAATTATTTCTGTTTCAATATATACATCAATCTAAAATACCACCCAAAACACTTTCACATTTCAAACAATTTAACCACGTCAACCAAAAATGTATCTGCAGAATTAAAGAAAAATCCAAATTAATGATGACTGCAAGTTAGAGCAGTTCAAGGATTCCCAGTTTGTTAGTATCCATCTGAACCAGTGCTACCCAAATACAGTATAAGCCATTTAGTGTTTCTACAATGAGAAGAAAACATTCAAATATCAAAGCTATGACAAACCCACAAAAACAAGGAAAGAAAATTTGTTCTGTATTCATCCCTGTTGTAGCAAGGTACAGCATGTCAGGAGATTGCACTCTGGATAAAATCATAGAAGACAACTGAAATAGAATCTACTCTGAATTTCCTTGTTGTTGTGGTTTTACGTCAGAACATTCAAGTTATAACAACCTAATATCTTTTTAGGAATTCATAATGAAATTGTAAAAATGTTATTAAAAATCCCTATCTTAGATGCAATCTGCTTTAAGAGCTACTGTGTCATTGTACAATATAAGTGGCTTATTAATCACTGAATTGCTGGTGTAGCAGAATGTATTTATCATTGTGGATGTGTTTTGAAAATTGGTATTTTAAAACCTGCCTTTATGCCATGACAAGTTACAAATTTGTGTATTTCAAGCACTAATATCCTTACCCAAAGTACTAAATGAACATTGTGAGTAACCTACCATGGGTGTCTTCGGGCCCCGACTTTAATATCAACTGCCCAATTGCATTGGCCCGAGTAGTAACTGTGGCCCTAAAAGTAGAACTATGAAATACCCACTCTATTAATCGCATAGGGGCACTGTCAGGTAACTGAACAATCAATGAAACGTCTTCTTTCTCTCGGTTATAGATAACTAAGGAAAAAAGACAATCTTCCAATCTATGATCTATGGCTGAGTGTCTGAAAAAAAAAATTTTTTTTTTTTTTTGGTAATATCATCCAGTGCTTTCGTAGCCTTCACAGTAAATGATCTAGGGTCAGAAAGGGAACTACTATTCCGTAGAAGGTCAATCAAAGGGGAATGATCTATGTTAGTAATTCCACAGAAAGTTCAAAGCCACTGCAGATCACCTACCAATTTTTGAACATCATTAACAGTCTTAATTTCTGGGTGCGAGATAATTTTCTGAGGTATGAGTCTAATTTCTGTAATTTGCATGCCCAAGTAATTCCAAGGAGAATGTTTTGAACCTTTTCAGGCGCAATGACTAGACCAAAATTCTGCAAGCACATTACAAGTTCTTTCTGTTTGTGTTCAGGAAGGGGTGTAGGACTACCTACCAATAAGTCATCCATATAGTGGTATGTAAGCAAGTCAGGCTTTTCCCTTCGCCACGGTCTTAAGGCTAAATCCACAAACCACTGACAAATGGTAGGAGAGTTTTTTCATACTCTGTGGCAGTACCTATTGATGGAAGGCACAGAAAATGCAAACTTGTCACCATCATCCTCGTGTAAAGGAATTGTGAAAAAACAATCCTTAAGATCTAGTATTAACAAATTCCATTTTTCTGGCAACATGACTGAAGATGGTAACCCAGGTTGCAAGGCTCTCATGTCCTCCATGCAATTGTTTACAGTTCTCAAATCATGTAATAGTGTCCATTTCCCAGATTTTTCCCTGAATGGTAAAAATAGGAGTGTTCCATGGGCTAACAGAGGGTTTAATATGACCCAATTTTAATTGTTCCTATACAAGTTCCTCAACATGTTGCAGCTTCTCTTTTGATAGAGGCCATTGATTAATCCAAACAGGGTTTTCTGCTTTCCATTTAAGTCTAAGTGTCGGGAGAGCGCTGCCGTCAGTGGCCCCAATCAAAAATCAGTAGATAACTTCAGTACTAAATGTACATTTATAGTGGCCAATTTAAAATCTCTGCATCTGCTGCTTCAGTTTTCAAAAATTGAGACTTGGTTCAGAGTCCCCACTCTTTACATTATCCTAAAACAGAACTATTTCTGAAGCATAAAAAATTTCATAACAATAACAATAGTAATAATGATACTAATATGGGGTTGGTCTTGCTTTGCTGATTGATTTCTGATTTGAAATATAATCCATGTTACAAAACAAACAAACAAACTAAAAATCTCTCCTCAGGAGAAGTCCCTGCTAGTTGAGATTGTTTTTCAAAGCCAAATTTCATACTTACAGTATCTTTATAGTCATGCTATACATCCTTGAAAATAACTGCTCACATTGGAAATGATGACAGGGCCTTAATTAAAAAGGTGATAACTGGTGACACTATTTTCCATCAGAAAAGAAAATTAAAAGTTAAAAGTCTCATAAAAATTCTTAGCTTATACTGAAAACTTGATCCATGCTCATTCTGTTAATTTAAAAATACTCTTTGGAAACTGTGTAAACTCCTGCAGAAAACTTAGTGATACATCTTTTCCTGTTAAAATAAGGATAATTCATATTCACATCTACCCTATGTCATTTTCTATTACTAATATACACTTCATTACCTGCTTATGTTACTATCTAATACATATCTTTACATCTTTACATTCTTCTACATACAGTGTCCAGGGCTTTCTCCTTTTTTTTTTTTTCTTTTGCCATTTTTTTTTTTCAAACAGAATTTGATCCCACGGCGTTCCAGAATCTGTAAAGATATAAACATAGCTTCTCCCCAGAGTTAGTAGTTCTGTGGGACTCTCTCATACAATAGTGATGACTTCATATTTATCTCTGATCCTTTAAACTTTTTAAAATTCTCGTATAGTGTTTGTGCAGTTCCTATACAACATTGAATTCTAACCATTCATTCATTTCACACAGATGGAAGGTACCTCCACTTTACCCACACACTCATTCCAGAAAACATGCCAGGTTCTTGTGCAATACAAATCATAAAGCATTGTATAACTTAAACCATAATTTTAGAAGGTCTGAAATGCAGGTTAATATCACTTTAAGAAACCGCAGCCCGCCGCCGAAGCTGCAGAGAAAGCGGCAGGGAGGGGGTGAAAACCCCCTCGCAAGGAATGCAGCCGTCACAGATCTGGTATGCTCTTATCACGTCGTCATGGAAACCACCGTTCGCCGTCTCTGGCTTGCTGCTAAAAATAGTCCAAAAAGGTTAATTATCAAAAAACAACAAATGCCTGTATATAGGGAAACTGCAGTCCATGATCTCTTCTTGTTTTTTCTGTCCTCTTTTACAACTTGTTCTTCTGGTCTCTTTTATTAGTCCTCAATATTTACGTTCCCTCGGAGGGGCGGGGGGTGGAGCGAGGCAGGGAAGGTGCCTCCCCCCCCCGGTCCTTCTGACTGTTGAGCCCAGACTATTAGCTCGCAGCTCAGCACCGCCTCCCAGCATTGTCATCACCGGGGAGGAGGGAGGGGGAGGGGGGAAGAAGGGGGGGAAGGAGTGGGACCCCATCTTGGCCAGCTGTTGCGCAGTTCATTTTCCAAAACTTCTCCGCTTATTCTCATCAAAATACTTCTCAGGAGTTTGAAAAAACTCATTCGTAAAACCTTAAACATAAAGTCCAGCTAAATGCCTCATATCTCGCTTTTGTAAAAAGCATTGAAGTAATGAGAGAGTTAACGAGAGAGTTAACTGTTATTTCTGGCTGATATCAGTAACCTGAGTCTCATGCATTCTTCGCATTCCACAGCGCGTCTTGTTTGCTAACCTAAGATTTTTTACGACTGCTATTCGGGAGTTCGGGAGTTTGCTTTCTGCTTTCTTTCCAAGGTGCCCCAAGCCTGCAGTTCAGTCTTTTTTGCTAGCTTGAGAAGATTTTTACGACCGCTATTCGGAATTCTGCTCCACTCTCCAAGGTGCCGTGAGTTCCCTGACTGACCTCCATTCCTCCCAGTCGAACAAAAGAGGGAATCCTTGCTTTTAGCCCAGGATCCCAGCTTATGAAAAAGCTTCCCAGAGATGCCTCCCCTCTCCCAGAGAGATTAATGAGGGTTCCACGCAGTAAATCCTGCTTCCATTATAGATGCCAGGCAGCAAAATATCTGCACTCGGCCAACGGGTCAGTCTCACCTGAATGATAAGAACGAGGGGTCCTGCTGGTCAACGCTTGATACGTCTCTTCCGCCAGGTAGGGGTCCCGGGTCCCGCCAGTCAACGCTTCATACGTCTCTCCTGGCTATTCGTGGTGTTCGGGCGCCAAATGTTGTCAGGAAAAGTGAGAGACAAACACGTATTCTCATAGAGATAGTGTGAATGCTCCGTGTTTATTTGGTACAGGTTCCTTTTATACACTTTGCCACACAACATGTGATGCGTGCCAGCAACTAATTGTTTAAGACCCCACCCACGTGACACAGTCAGTGAGGTTCACACACAGCATAAAAGTCTAGCTCCTTATTGATTAGTGATTAAAAGTCACCCATGCCTTAGCTCCCCACAGCATGTTTCTCTACACATCCCCTGTCACCCACAAGCCTCTGGAAAGATTGAAATATACAATGGACTGTTAAAGGCGATGGAAGCACTGGGATGTAAATTTAATGGCAGCCACTTGGCTGGTTAACACCAGAGGATCTGCTAAATGTCCTGATCCTGCTCAAACAAAACCCCTACATACTGTGGGAGGAGATAAGGTCCCTGTAGTGCACCCAGGGAAGTGGTTGGGGAATGAAGTATGGATTGCCTCTCCCACGGGAAAAGGCAAATCCATTAATGGGATCTTTGCCCAATGGCCTGGGTGTACTTGGTGGGTAATGTGTAAAGATGGGGAGACCTGGTGCGTGCCTCGAGGAGATTTAACCTTGGGGAGGGGGAAAACTAATATGTGATGTGAGTTATATGTTACAGGAAGGAATGTAGAAAGAATGACCTAAACTGACAAAGATTAAGTTTTGCAAGGAAAGAAACCAGACAAGTGTAATTACGACCTGGACCAAGCCGGTGCTGGCACCCAACAATCAAACATACTGCTTCTCCTGTCTTGCACATCTGTCTTGACTGAAGAGGCCCAAGTCAAAGCCTGTTTGTGAACATCTGGAGGAATGGAGGAAGCCCATGGGATATCTGTCTGATAAAGGACAAGGGGGTGGAGCTAATAAGAACGTATAAACCTGTATGTTTGGTATAAATTATGTGGGACCTGAGCATGACGCAAATGGTATGGAATAAGGGGTGGAGATTGTATTGGGTCTGGCTGGGATGGAGTTGATTTTCCCCGTGGCAGCCCTCAGAGTGCTGTGTTTTGTATTTGGTGGCTCGAGGGGTATTGAAAACACACCCCTTTTTTGGTTACTGTTGAGCAGTGCTAGCACAGCACCAAGGCTGTCTCTCCAACATTGCCCCACCACCCCCCAGTAGGCTGGGGTTGGGGAAGGTCTTGGGAGGGGACATAGCCAGGACAGTTGACCCAAACTGACTAAAGGGATATTCCACACCATATGACGTCTACTCAGAAATAAAGCAAGGAGAACGGAGGGGGAAGGGGGGCATTCGTTACTTCCGTTTGTCCTCCGGGAACCGCAACGTGTATGAAGCCCTGCTTCCCGGGAAGTGGCCAAGCATCGCCTGCTGATGGGAAGTAGAGAATAAATGTTTTGTTCTTTTGCTTCTGCGCATGCAGCTTTGCTTTGCTTCTATTAAACTGCCTTTGTCTCAACTCACGAGTTTGGGTTTTTTTGTTCCCTCTTATTTTCTCCCTTCCCCATCTTGCTGAGGAGGGGGGTGACAGAGTGAGCTTTGGTGGGCATCTGGCATCCAGCCAGAGTCAACCTACCACATCCATACCTCTCCAATTTAGAGAAAAGGATGTTGTGGGGGACCACGTCAAAGGCCTTACAGAAGTGCAGATAGACAACATCCATAGCTTCCCTTGTCCACTGATGTATTCACTCCATCATAGAAGGCCTCTAAGTTCGTCAGGCAGGACTTGCCCTTGGTGAAGCCATGCTGGCTGTCTTGACCCCCCTCCCTGTCCTCCATGTGCCTTAGCATAGCTTCTAAGAGGATCTGTTCCATGATCTTCCCAGGCACAGAGGTGAGGCTGACAGGTCGGTAGTTCCCAGGATCCTCCTTTCTATCCTTTTTAAAAATGTGTGCAATGTTTCCCTGTTTCCAGTCACCAGGGACTTCACCTGACTGCCATAACTTTTCAAATATCATGGAGAGTGGCTTGGCAACTACATCAGTCAATTCCCTCAGGACTCTGGGATGCATCTCATCAGGTTCCATAGACTTATGTATATTCAAGTTCCCCAAGTGGTCATGAACCTGATTTTCTCTTACAGTGGGAGGGAGTTTGCTCCCCCAGTCCCTGCCCTGTGGTCCATCCACTCAAGAGGTGTGGGAAAGTGTGGTGGGTTGACCCTGGCTAGAAGCCGGATGCCCACCAAAGCCCACTCTATCACTCCCCCTCCTCAAATGGGCAGGGGGAGAAAATTATAACGAAAAACTCGTGGGTGGAGATAAGGACGAAGAGAGATCACTCACCAATTACTGGCACTGGCAAAACAGACTCGACTTGGGGGAAAAAACAAATTTACTTTACTACCAATAAAAATTAGAGGATAGTGAGAAGTAAAACCAAAACTTAAAACACCTCCCCCATCCCTCCCTTCTTCCCGGGCTTAATCTCTTTCCCGATTTTCCACCTCCTCCCCCCAGCGGCACAGGGGGACAGGGAATGGGGTTGGGGTCAGTTCATCACACGTTGTTTCTGCCGCTGCTTTCTCCTCAGAGGGAGGACTCCTTCCCCAGCACCAGCGTGGGGTCCCTCTCACGGGAGACAGTCCTCCACGAACTTCTCCAACGTGAGTCCTTCCCATGACTCACAGTTCCTCACGAACTGCTTTAGCATGGGTCCATTCCATGGGGTGCAGTCCTTCAGGAAGGGACTGCTCCAGCGCGAGTCCCCCACGGGGTCACAAGTCCTGCCAGCAAACCTGCTCCGGCGTGGGCTCCTCTCTCCACGGGCTACAGGTCCTGACAGGAACCTGCTCCAGCGCGGGCTTCCTGCGGGGTCACAGCCTCCTTCGGGCATCCACCTGCTCTGGCGTGGGGTCCTCCACGGGCTACAGGTGGTCATCTGCTCCACCATGGACCTCCAGGGGCTGCCAGGGGGACAGCCTGCCTCACCCTGGTCTTCACCACAGGCTGCAGGGGAATCGCTGCTCCGGCGCCGGAGCCCATCCTCCCCCCTCCTTCTTCACTGACCTTGGTGTCTGTGGAGTTGTTTTCTCTTACATCTTCTCACTCCTCTCTCCAGCTGCAAAGTGTGCAGCTTTTTTTTCTCCCTTCCTTTTTTTTTCTTAATTATGTTATCACAGAGGCGTTACTGATTGGCTCGGCCTTGGCCAGCGGCGGGTCCCTTCTTGTAGCCGGCTGGCATTGGCTGTGTCGGGTCGGACATGGGGGAAGCTTCTGGCAGCTTCTCTCACAGAAGCCACCCCATGTCGTCCCCCCCCACTGCTACCAAAACCTTGCCATGCAAACCCAATACAGGTAGCAATTGGCACCTGCTGTTCTTTGACCCTTAGCAGTCCCACCACAGAAGGGTCCCCTGAGAGATCGGACAGAGCAGACAGCTGTTTGATTTCCTCTGTCTCCAAGGCAGCTATGCCAAAAGCCCAGTTGTACCTTTTTGGGTCCTTGAAATGCCCTCTCCTGAGTTAATCTATGCCAAGAATGCACGGAGCACCTGGGCCAGTCACAATGGGATGCTTTTGCCAGTCAGTCCCAGTCAGGCTCATTTCAACCTCCAACACAGTCAGCTCTTGGGAACCTCCTGTGACTCCAGAAATATGGATGGATTCTGCTCCTTTAAACTGGAACTAAAATACAGCTATTCTATTTACTAAGAAGAAAATTAACTCTATCCTAGCAAAACCAGGACAGTATATCAGGGTTTTTTCTCAGGCAGTAGTTTTCCACTGTCCTTTGATCTTTCTCACAGCAGGGCAGGAATCTCTGGCATGTTTAGGGTGCCCCTGAGTTTATCCCAGGCCTCTGTTATCTAAAGGCAGATGTTCTACTTGTCAAGCACATAAGACTAAACAATGATTAATAACGTGATATATGTGTTTTTCGACACCCCAGCTGCAAGTCGCTTGATCATATTTACAGTCCTCCTCGCCAATCTTCTGTTATATTCCTGCACCTATTCACTTCATTCATGTCTTGTAGATAGGGATCTGAAGCCCATCTTTGCTCTCTGGAGAGCCGTCCACTGTAAACTGGAGCAATTTTCTTTGAAGAACCCCCTTTTGCATTTGGTTTTCTTCGCAAGTTGCATACGCGTGCTTCTAGGACTTGGGTATGTTTGGCATCCCACTTTCTTACGTCCTTTCCATGGTCAAGCAGTTCAAACCACAGTGTGCCCCGTGGCATGTACCATTTCTCTTGGGCAGAAGAATGCTTGTTCTTATCAGCTGAGACCTTGGTATGTGCAGAGGAATCGGACATGAATTCCTGGATCTCTTGGCGCAGTTTCCTTACAGCTGAGATGAGGGAGGAGGAGCGACTGTGTAGCTAGCTAGGGTCTGGCGACCGGAAGATCTCGTGATGTACGGAAAGATGAGACCCCTCTCCCGACAGCCAATAGCATTTGACCTATGATGTAAGCATGAGGAAGTGACATCACAAACCCAGGGTATATAATGTTGCGTCACACACCAATAAACATCATTTGCCATCCACCACTTTGGTGTCTGTGAGCTGATGACCCGAGCGACCTGGGGTTGGTTGCCGTGCCGTTCCTGAACCAGGTCGTCACGCCTCCGGAGAGGCAACAAGTGGTGCCGAAACCCGGGAACCACCTACGGGGGACCCGGGACGGGAAATTCGCCTGGAGTTGGGTGAACGGCGATTGAGCAGCTAAAAGCTAGCCCGGCGGGGAGGACGCTCCCGGACCAACAAGGAGAAATGGAGGCCTTTGTGCAGGTCGTATCTCAAGTCAAAATCTGGGGAAGACTGGGCTAAACCACCTCCATATGCGCCCCAAGATGGAGCCGAGAGAAAAGGGGGAGAGCGGGACGAAAACGCACGTGGCTGGGACAGGGAGGAAGCGCTAGCACTAACAAGCGCACGTGGACGGGAGGGGGAGGAGAACGACAAAGGGAAAGGCCGTGGGGGCAAGTGGAAGGAGGAGGGGGACGTGGAAAGCCAGTCAGAGTGGCCACTCGAAAGAATGCCTTTATAATGCAAACATCCCACCGGGTGGAGGGTGGGGTGGCCATTTGAAATAATGCCTTTGTAATGCAAACACCCCACCGGGAGGAGCGTGGGGCGGACCCAGAGGGATGGGCAAACCAGGAGCGTGGGGCGGACCCCGAGGGATGGGCGAACCAGGAGGGTGGAGCGGGCCCAGAGGGACGGGCGAATCAGGAGGACGGGGCGGGCCGAGGGGGAGGGAACGGTCCGCCCGCAAGGGAAGCAGGCGGGGCCGGAGCCCGACAAAAAGGGACTGGAAACCGGAAGTAACAAGTCAGTTGAGCTCTGCCTCCGACCCAGACACCAGCTGGGACGAGTGGCCCGTAACCGATTCAAACTCAGAGGAGGAGGATATGGCCGCCGCCGACACCAAGTCCTCCCGGGAGGAGCCACCGGAGGAGCTGCTGCCGCTGCCGCCGTGGGGGCTCTGGAAGAAAACGCGGTTCCCGCCGCCACCGCCCGCTGCTGCTGGTGCCGCCGCCTCGCTGCCCCCGGTCGCCACCGACAAGCTCCGCTCCACCGCGGCTCCCACTGAGCCGAAAGGCGCCCGCCCGCTGCTACCGCCAGGCCGCAGCAGCCGCCGGTTACGCGTGTGCGTGGCTCCCCCGCACCTGCCATTTAAAGCCTCTCATGGCTCAATTCCTATTTATACCTCGTTTCCCCCAGTTACCCTTTAACTACCTCACTCAATGTGCCTTATGTTTCTTATCCAGGTCTGTGGTACTTTCTCACAGTGTTGTAAAACAGAAACAGAAAATGCTGCATTTAGTATGTTTTTTACCTTCAGTTATGATGTAAATATTCTTTAAAACCTTTTATAGCTCAATTTAATAATGCATAGGGAGGGGGGAAATGTTGCTAGCTAGCGTCTGGCGACCGGAAGATCTCGTGATGTACAGAAAGATGAGACCCCTCTCCCGACAGCCAATAGCATTTGACCTATGATGTAAGCATGAGGAAGTGACATCACAAACCCAGGGTATATAATGTTGCGTCACACACCAATAAACGTCATTTGCCATCCACCATATTTGGTGTCTGTGAGCTGATGACCCGAGCGACCTGGGGTTGGTCGCCGTGCCGTTCCTGAACCAGGTCGTCACGCGTCCGGAGAGGCAACACGACTGTCTCTGTATGTCTGGAGCTGTCGAGCCATTTCATCCACTTTTGGCTCCTGTCCAACTTTGAAGCTCAGTACTGCCAGTGACTTGGCATATGATGCTGGTGTGTTCTGTCGAACCTTCCGCCACATGCCTTCATCTGGATCTTTGGGTAACTGTTCATCATTCAGGTTACTATAAATCACTTCCAGCACAGCTAATTCTCTCAAACACTGGATATCTTTCTCTATGTTGTCCCACTTGCTTAGATTACACAAAATATCATCCTTAAAGTTGAACCTTTCTTTTGCACTTGACAGGAGTCACTTCCAGAGGTTGAGAGTTTGTGACTCTCACCCAATTGCTTTGTCGATGCCACTTTCTCTGGCAATGGATCCCAACTGCTTGGTTTCCCGACTATCTAGTTCCATGCTGTTGGCCCAATTGTCCCAGTATCAGAGCATCCAGGTGGGAATGTGCTCACCTGGATGATGGCTGAGATCCTTTGGGATGTCTCATAGCTCACTGAGGGATAGGGATCAGGTGATTACCTCTGGTTCTGGCTCTTCCTCAGGTTCTTGTGATGGCCCCGCTTCCTCCTCATCCTTTAGTACACAAACTGATTTCTTTGTGTATTTCCTCTTTTGTATAGGGGCGACTCATATTGGCACAAGTTTGTTTTCTGGTTTATCTGCAGTATTTTTCACTGAGGTTTGAGTAACCTTAGCAGGTGTTGGGGTTGGAGTAGTTGTAGTGGTGCCTGTTACAGGAGGTGGAGTGGCTACAGTGTTGGTAGCAGGGGATGGAGTGGCTGCAGTGTCTGTTGGAGCAGCTGGTGTGGCAGCACAACACTGACATCTGCAACAAACACCCATAGAAGATCTAAGCAACATCACAGTCTGACACACATTCAGCAACAGGGTGATGGTAGTTTTAGCATCTGTTGCATGAAAGGAGTGGTAAAGTAATTTGGCAGGAAATAAACCCCCTTGCATTCCAGCTCACCCTCAGATATTAGAGGAGCTAGGGACAGCTAGGCTTACATCCTGAGTGATGCCCAATTCATCACTATGAGTCCGCCCACAGTGGATTCACTCAGTTGTGCGCTGCACTCCTGTACCCACAATTTATGGACGCTCATGGCTAAACCTGCAGAATTTAGTGGTATCCCGTGGGGGCGGGGAGGGGAGGGGGGGGGTCTGGTGTGGCTGGTTACAGACAGACACAGTTTGATGTGGCACTACATTCTGGGTGCATTAATGTCCCACTCTATGATTCACTCGATAGTGCCCTGCACCTGCCATCCAGTCACCATCTATGGACTCTCATAGCCTATCAGGAGGCAGCCCAGTGAGAAATTGTGCAGCAAGTCAATAAGCGAATAAGGCACTTTAATAAAGCAACAGGAATAATCCAGATTCGTGTGGATTGCTGGTGATAATCTACTGTCTGCAGAGGTATATACAAGCATTAAGGTTACAAATTATTGAAAAGAGCTAAGTTAAAAAAGCAATTCTATAGAGATCTCTAAATATCCAAGAAAGTCCTCAGGAAAGTATAAATCTTACCCAAAGGCATCTCTATGGAGGAGGAAGAGAGGCTCAGCGCGTTGATTGATCCCAGAGGCCAGAGATCTGCGATGGTATCTTCCATGACTTGTCCGTGATAGTATCTTCCCTAATTTCCTCCTTTCTTTGGGCTACTTTTATATTATTTTTTACCTTCAAGATGGAGCTTGAGTGACTCTAGTCATACTTTTACCATGATTGGTAAAAACACTTCTGTTTCCCTTTTAAGGTAGAAGTTACCGAAACTTAGAGCATATGCTCAATAAGGGGGGGAGGTGGGAGGTGATCAGTGAGCTGGAGGTATGTTTTTGTGTAGCTATAATTCAAAGTTCAGGCCAAGGAGGTATTTGTCTAAGGGGTGCCAGCTGTCTGTCCAGGGTCGTAAACAGATAGCATATCAGTCCCTTGGCACCAGAGGTCTCAGTAAATACAGGAGTTAGCAATGAGTTGTCACTCCTTATCATCCCCCGTATTGATATGCAGACCAGGCTCTCCAGGAGACAACCTTGAAGAAACTCTTTGCATACCAGTTGCATTTTTCCCTTGGGATCTTCTTTGACATTATACCTTTCCTTAGTGTGTGAACAAGGCCATTTTCTGATATTTAAGTTACCTTCAGCAATTCCTCACCACCCGCTGATAACGATCCCAGGGGAGCAAAAAGGAACCCCAAAACCGAAATCACAATCCCGGAAAAGCGAGCCCAACTGATTCCCAAGGGAATCCCCCTCCTTTCTGGTTAACCCTGGTTAATATACTGAACATGGCGTAATATGATATGGAATATCTTATTGGCATATCCAGCTGTCAATTCTGGGTTTTGCTAGCTACTACACTTTCCACCCCCAGTCCTCCACTCTTGCAAACTACCAAAACATGGTGTCCTTGTACCTTATCAACTTTCTTCTCATAACAAATCCCACACTGAAATCAAAACACAGTGCTTTCTAGCTACTAAGAAGAAAGTTAACCCTATTCTAGCAAAAAAACAGGACAGTTGTTAAATTGTTCCTACATTTTAACCTGGCTCGAACGAGCCCAAAATCTGTTTTGTTTTTCAGGTCTTGTTAACTGATCCTTCCCCTCAGACATCACAACAAGGACGAATATGGATGTTTTTTAATTATAGTATTATTAGCTGTTTGTATTATAACATTGTTTGTGGTTTTTATGTTTCTTTGTCCTAGGCGAAATAAATGTTTTGAAAATTTGTCTGGTTTTACTTACTGTTTAACAAATTTCAATTAGCTAAGTGTGGTGCAAAAATCTATCATTGGAAATAATTCAAGGGTTTATGCATATTTGGAGTCATACTAACAAAGGGGTTTGTGTTTAAATTTCTGAGTCTTCAGGACAAGGTATTAGCTTTTCTGTCATTAATCTTAATTTCTTCAGGTTGTTAGAGAACAAGCTAAATATGAAACCTTTGCATTACCCCAAACAGCCAGTCCTGGTACATCTCCCAGCTGCAGGGGAGGTAGCTCTAACACTTAAGACCCCACTAAATATTTACTTGTGGGTGGCTATTGATGCCCATGGGAAAGAACATAAAATCAGTACCAGATGGATTGTCCCATCCTTCTAACTACTGAGTCAAAAGAGTCAGAATCTTTCTGTTTCTTTTAACAGGTTTGATCAAGAGAAATAACCTCTTCCTCAGAAGTGGAAGACGCCACTTTCCTCAGAACCTCATCTTATTGTTGTATTATAGCTGTAGTAAGCCAATGACTCTTGTTTTCAACAATAGAATGGGTAATTCTTGTTGTGCTTAGCCTAATATTATTTAGCATATTCTTCTGGTGTACTAGAGAAAGATGGTGCTCTTATGCTGTGGCTGTGTAAATTTATTGCAACTAACCAGGGTTGAAAGCCAAAATGCCCCAAACTTGGCCTGGGAACTTGTGCAAGGTTTTACTAGAATGTAGGGGGTACTGGGACAAGGGACTATGTGTTACCCTACCTAGATCTGCTGAGAAAGGTTTAAGATTCTTTATGTCCCCTATAAGCTCGAAAGGTTTAAGATTCTTTATGTCCCCTATAAGCTTGTCGCAAGCAATATCGGGTGAGCGAGAAAGAACCATTCACACATCAGGTGTGGGGAGGTGGGGGTGGTGAAAAACTCGGTCACTCCGACACGCCTCTCCAAGCCAGCGCCGCCGATGTCGCAAAAGTGTTGGGAGTCGTTACTACTGCAGCATTCACGACTCCAGAAATCAACCGGAGCCTCTGAGTGTCCATAGTAGCTAAGTCCTGCTCCATTTTATATTTCTTAACAGCGTCCCAAAGTTCATTTCCAAAACTTCGCCACTCATCCTCATCAAAATACTTATCAGGAGTTTTAAAAAAACCCATTAGCGAAACCATAAGCACATAGTCCAGCTAAATGCTTCAGGTTAAACGCCTTATCTCGGTTTTCCAAAAAGCATTTAAGTAATGAGAGGGTTACCTCTTTATCTATGGTCGATGTCGTTCGCCCCTTTTGTTCCAATCTGGACACTTTCCCAGAGCTCTGCAGCAATTCTTTGCCATGTATCCCTGCTATAAACGTCCTGCGTAGTTGAGATAAGACTCCCACGCTTTGCTTTCTCAAGCATAACAACTTTACTAATGCTGCGCGTTGAATTTGCATTTCAGTCTTTTTTGCTAACTTCAGAAGACTTTCTACGATCGCCTTCTCCGCTGCAAATACAGTGATTCTCATCCTGCTCTTTTAACTCCTGACTCACCGGGTCAGCCGTGCACATTCCGCCTCTCTTTGGGCGCCCAGCTCTCTCTCTCTTGGCTGGCAGCAGGATTCCTCACAGCTCCGCAGAAAGATGAATTCTTCCCAAGTCATCACGTCAGGGTCACCAGTTGTCGCGGGCATTCCGTGCGAGCGAGAAAGAACCACTCACATATCTATAAGATGCAAGTTCAATCCACTTTATTATCAGAAAGCTGCTTGTTATATACCTGTGGTGGGTTGACCCTGGCTAGATGCTGGGTGCCCACCAAAGTCCACTCTATCACCCCCCTCCTCAGCAAGATGGGGAGGGGAGAAAATAAGATGGAACACAAAAAAACAAACTCGTGGATCGAGACAAAAGCAGTTTAATAGAAGCAAAGCAAAGCTGCGCGCGCAGAAGCAAAAGAACAAAATATTTACTCTCTACTTCCCATCAGCAGGCGATGTTTGACCACTTCCTGGGAAGCAGGGCTTCATACGCGTTGGGGTTCCAGGAGGACAAAACGGAAGTAACGAATGCCCCACCTTCCCCCTCTGTTCTCCTTGCTTTATTTCTGAGCATACGTCATATGGTATGGAATATCCCTTTGGTCCGTTTGGGTCAGCTGTCCTGGCTGTGTCCCCTCCCAGGACCTTCCCCACTCCCAGCCTACTGGGGGAAATTTAGGAGAGACAGCCTTGGTGCTGTGCTAGCACTGCCCACCAGTAACCAAAACACTGGTGTGTTATCAACACCCCTCAAGCCACCAAATACAAAACACAGCACTCTGAGGGCTGCCACGGGGAAAATCAACTCCATCCCAGCCAGACCCAATACAATACCCTTTTGTGTTCCATACACGTGATCATGAGGCAGAGTTACAAAGTAATTGGATAATGCGCATAAAGCATTCTTCTGATTGCTCAAATTCAAATAAGGTTCAACATCCTGCTCTTATCTGACTTTAACCAAAAAGACATTCTTTACATAGCTCACATAACTTCACACAGTGCAGCTTAAGACCCCAACATAAGCTCGTCATTAATTTTTAATATGGCTAACACCACCTCCCTAAGATACATGCCCACTGGATGGATGACTGAAACAGGGTGTCTCGAATGGAAGGGGACCCCAATAGTGGGATCACTTATGTACATAGAATAAAAAAACCCCAAACAAAACAAAACACAAAACCCCACTATTACTATAAACAGAGATATGAGCCTGTATAATGACAAGTGTGACTATACTTCTCCTAAAACAAGCATTTCTCTATTCTCTCTGATAGATGAATCAAATCCTTTGATTAAAGATTTCTTGGGAAAACTCCCTGTCACTAATATAACTTTTGAGCCTGTTGATGGACAATCTCCTTGCTTCAGGTATCCCTGGAATCCCTTGTTTGACCCCTTAACAAAGTCTGACTACTTTGAAGCAAACTATTCCGCTCACTAGGACCTTGAATGGTGTGTTTTACTTCCAAACAAGACCCTAGTCTCTGTGTGGAAAAGAGGAAACTTGATGTGGGCTTGGTCAAAATCTACCCTGGAGCAACCTTTTGTAAACCCCAAATTTGATCCACCTATCAAAGAAACCAAAAGTCCCCTTTTTCAACTGTTATAAAACAATCACTTGTGCCTTGGGGCCAGGAGATCCACCCAAAACCTGGTTCATTGATAGTCTCAGAATCCAAGATGTGTATATGTTGGGGATACAAAGGGATGGAAAAACAATGACACTGTTTGCAAAGCTACGAATAGCTCTTTTGTGAGTCATTGTGGAGTGCCCTATACTCATTGTCTCATACAAGGAACACCCTTGAACATCAAGCCTACTGCCATCATTTTCAAATCATACAGATCAATATACATCCAAAATTAGTATATATCCAGCTCCTTTGGGACTGGCATGGGGATGTTCAGATGGGAAATTCTATTCTTATTTGACATTGGAGTATCACACTAGCTTAAGGTGTGGATTAGGTATTCCTTGTGCCCAACTCATGTCTTTAATTTCTATTATACCAGTGGACAGATTGTTTCTCTAATGTTTGAGAATATCTTTACCACATTTGTAACTTGAACTCATTACCAGTTTGTCTTAGAAAATATCACTTGGCAGGTGCATCTTCTGAGCAATTGGACAAGATACGCTTTTGGAGAATTGAACTTAAAAATCCAACAGATATCGAAGATGACACTTCAAAATCACCTATTCTTGGATATGCTAGTGCTCAAGGAACATGGGGTTTGTGGAAAGTTAAATCTATCACTATCCACAATGCTACTACCTTGACAGAGGAAGCCCAAACAAAAATGAAGGAAATGGTAGACCAGACAGTGGAACTATTTCAATCCCTTCAGCCAAAGGACCAGTTCAGTGGTTGGACTCCAAATTCTTGGTTACTTTCTATTCTACAGTCCTTAGGACTCAAGGGGTGGGGGGCATGGATAATGAAAATTGGGTTAATACTGGTTGCTGAATTCATATTTTTAATGATTGGTATAGCTATAGTTAATTGTATGATTACCGTGCCATTTTTCCCCCTCTCTTCTCTTTCTGTTCACTATGTGAGAATCACCACCCTAGAAGATGACTTCAGCTGCAAAGCTGAGATATCTGATTAAACCATGGGGTGATGTATCAACTTGATGACAGCATCTTTGCCGGGAACTGATGTGCGGAAAGAGACTCCACAACCTGTAAAGTTGTACAGTAGGTATGTCTATTCAGCGCTGGGCACACGGGGGATCGCTCCACCACAAACGTGCGCACCTTAAGGCAGTTAGCTCTCTATATTTAAGGTACATTCCTATACATAGTCATTAGCTAATGCAAAACGCCTATACATATGCATGACCTTTCCCTGCTTCGTATTAAAATTAGGTCTCCTCCCCTTCGCGCCTGCGCAGAGCTTTGTGGTGGTGGTCGTTGAGGGTCTTAGAGGGAAATCTTCATCGCAACCTATAGTTACCCCACCCTCCTCATCGTCACCCGTAGTTAACCTCTTGATTTTGCTCATGTGCACTTTCTTTCTGGACCTAGGCCTGGGCCTCTTCCTAGTTATCTTTGCTCATCAGTTTTAAATTGGTTGGAGCTCCGTGATAAATCACCCACAAGGTCCATCCTTGGCAAGTAGGGAGTTGGGAGTTCTGTGATAAACTGTCCAGGCCTACCCCTGGCAGGTTGAGCTTCGTGATAAATTGTCCAGAAGGTCAGTCCTTGTCAGGTCAAGATAAGTAGAAATGCTAACGCTTAAAATTTAAAGAGACAAACTGAAAAATACTAAATGCCCACTATCAGGAACCAACAACATGAAGGTTTGAGCCACGGGGTGTTGTAAGAGACAGAAAAGTGAGTGCTTTGCCTAAAACATTGCTGTTGTAAAAAGGCTAATTGTCTCAATGGATGAGCAGCCTTGCTAATTAAAGGATGAGTAGCCTTACAGATAATTGGAGACAAGCTCACATCTTCCAGGTGTCTGATAGGAGAAGCTGTGGGATGTTCGAAGGACACCCCACCAACTCCCTTCATCTGAGACTTTACTTCCTTGCTGATAAGGAAGTCCGAGGGGCCCACCAGGTAACCAAATGACTGCTGCATGTGCAAAAAGATGGTTACTATCTCCACTGCTTCTAATGAAAAATAACATTACATCATCTTCTGTTTCATGTGCTAACTGAAGAAAGTTAAGTGGAGACCTGAGAACTCTTGTCTATTAAAAGGTGAATTAACGATGGGAGTGTGCGTGTGCACCCACCACCCAAGGATTCCTGGAATGACTGGATTGAACTTCGCTGGAACCAAGAAGTGGTGATTCTCCAGAAACTTTCCTGTCTCTCATTTTTTCTCTTTTCCCTTTTCCAATTTTCCTTTTTTCTTTCCCTGCTTAACTATATCCCTGGCACATAAAGGTAACATCATTAGAAGTTTTAGCATCTGTGGTGGGTTGACCCTGGCTAGAGGCCGGATGCCCACCAAAGCCCACTCTATCACTCCCCCTCCTCAAATGGGCAGGGGGAGAAAAATATAACGAAAAGCTCATGAGTGGAGATGAGGACGAAGAGAGAACATTCACCAATTACTGGCACGGGCAAAACAGACTCAATTTGGGGGAAAAAACAAATTTACTTTATTTCCAATCAAAATCAGAGGATAATGAGAAGTAAAACCAAATCTTAAAACACCTCCCCCATCCCTCCCTTCTTCCCGGGCTTAATCTCTTTCCCGATTTTCCACCTCCTCCCCCCAGCGGCACAGGGGGACAGGGAATGGGGTTGGGGTCAGTTCATCACACAGTGTTTCTGCCTCTCCTTCCTCCTCAGGGGGAGGACTCCTTCCCCCTCAGCAGCGTGGGGTCCCTCTCACGGGAGACAGTCCTCCATGAACTTCTCCAACATGAGTCCTTCCCATGACTGACAGTTCTTCACAAACTGCTTTAGCATGGGTCCATTCCATGGGGTGCAGTCCTTCAGGAAGGGACTGCTCCAGCATGAGTCCCCCACTGGGTCACAAGTCCTGCCAGCAAACTTGCTCCGGCGTGGGCTCCTCTCTCCACGGGCTACAGGTCCTGACAGGAACCTGCTCCAGAGCGGGCTTCCCATGGGGTCACAGCCTCCTTCGGACATCCACCTGCTCCGGCGTGGGGTCCTCCATGGGCTACAGGTGGTCATCTGCTCCACCATGGACCTCCATGGACTGCAGGGGGACAGCCTGCCTCACCATGGTCTTCACCACAGGCTGCAGGGGAATCTCTGCTCTGGTGCCTGGAGCACCTCCTCCCCCTCCTTCTTCACTGACCTTGGTGTCTGTGGAGTTGTTTTCTCTTACATCTTCTCACTCCTCTCTCCAGCTGCAAGGTGTGCAGCTTTTTTTTCTTCCCTCTCTTCCTTTTTTTTCTTAATTATGTTATCACAGAGGTGTTACTGATTGGCTCGGCCTTGGCCAGCGGTGGGTCCCTTCTTGTAGCCGGCTGGCATTGGCTGTGTCAGGTCGGACATGGGGGAAGCTTCTGGCAGCTTCTCTCACAGAAGCCACCCCATGTCGTCCCCCCCCACTGCTACCAAAACCTTGACACGCAAACCCAATACAGCATTGTTAAGTGATTACTAGTACTTAGTATTGCTATGTTTTTATTATTGCCAAATAATTGCAAGTTTTGATAGTTATTGTTTAGTTTGCTGTAGGTGATTGACATTGCCATTGTTTGCCAAGTTACTGCAAGTTTTATTCCGTCAGTAAGTAAGTTTCCTTTACCAAGTCATTCGAAGTCATTTGTATTGTTGTAAGTTTCTGTTGCCAAGTAATTTACCATTGGTGAGACATTTTTACTGGATATTCACCATTTGCCACCAAAGTTCACTTTTTGATACAGTATTTTGTAATATTGTAAGTTATCATTATTCTTATTACTCTATGCAATTATTAAATATGGGATCGTATCAGAGAGATAGAGCAAACATACTGAGCTCTTCCAAAGGGGTTGTGATGTTCATTCATAAGTCAAAGGACCCATTGATGTACAAAGTCTTAAATTATAAGCTTAAATTAAAGTTGACTTTTGAGTGAACCTCCCAACCTGTACTATAGTAGCATGAAATGTGACTGTGAGATTCTTTCCCCAACCTGAATCGCATCAGTATGAAATAAGACCGTGAGACTTTTCCTCCTACAATCCAAAGCCAGGTGCAGAATACCAAAATAGTAGCTTCTCAGACATATCTCAGATCCTGGCCAAATCCGGGATGTGCCCATGTGAAGTGAAATTTACCCACCAGATGTTACTGTGCCTTTCTGTCTGCGTAATTTGTTTGTTAGATTGTATAAAAGCAGGACCCTCTCACAGCAAAGATGGAGACCTCACCTACGAGTGGACACACTGTGTAGGACTTCCCAATTGCAGGAGAAAGGCTCTCCAAATCCTTCACTGTGAAAGGGGCTCCCCAGTTGATGTACGGGATCTGGATGATGATGATAAGTATTTGGGCAATTGGTGATGTATCTTTCTTAATCACTATGCTTTCTCTTCTGTAGTAATGATTAGGTGCATTACCCTCTTTAACTCTCTACCTTGCTTATTCTTCTTTTTTCCCTGTTTTAAACTAGAGTAAAATAAGTTTGTTTCTGGTGTTAAGTTGGTGTCTGTGTCCTTTTTGCCAGCCCTGTCAATTGGCAAAATAATACTTAAACGTCTTGACAGCTGCTTCCAAAAGTTAATTTTCCTGCTGAGACTGATGAACAGAACAGTGATTGTCAGGGAAGAAGAGGATACATCACTATATAAAAGGAATAGTCCTGACATTTCTAACAAACCTATTTGTTGCTATTTCCACTGAATTCAGGTTAATATCTCAATTTTTTTCATGATTGCTATACATCAAATCAATCCAAAACCTGCTAACTAGCTATAAAGCTTGCCCTCATTTTACCTTTTTTTTTTTTCTTTTTTCTTTTTTTTCACAAAAAGATGTAAGGGAATAGCAACTGTTTCTGCATCTTGCTCCAAGCAGTTTGTTAACTGTTAATAAATCTACTTGGTGATCAATAAACTTGTAGAATTTGCAAAGAAGCAAAAAGGACTTTGCTTCTTGGAAGCTTAGAGCTGTCCATGAAGGATAAAGGATACCCCTGGAAAACCAAGATAACACCAGTATCTTATCCCCTCTAACATGTCATTGTATTGGGTTTGCATGGCAAATGTTGAGGGCATTGGACAATGGGGGATGGAAGCACTGGGATGTAAATTTAATGGAAGCCACTTGGCTGGTTAATACCAGAGGATCTGCTAACCGTCCTGGGCCTGCACAAACAGAACCCCTACATACTGTGGGAGGAGATAAGGTCCCTGTAGTGCACACAGGGAAGTGGCTGGGGAAGGCGGTATGGATTGCTCCTCCCATGGGAAAAGGCAAACCCATTCGTGGGATTGTTTTTGCCCAAGGGCCTGGGTGTACTTGGTGGGTAATGCGAAAGGATGGGGAGACCCGGTGTGTGCCTCAAGGAGATTTAACCTTGGGGGAAAACTAATCTGTGATGTGAGTTGTATGTTGCAGGAAGGAATGTAGCAGGAATGACCCAAGCTGACAAATATTCGCAATGATGACCTGAATGGTGTTGGCGCCCAACAATCAAACATACTGCTCCTCTTGTCTTGAACATCTGTCTTGAACAGAAGAGGTTCAAGTCAAAGCCTGTTTGTGAACATTTGGAGGAATGGAGGAAACCCATGGGATATCTATCTGATAAAGAACAGGGGGGCAGAGCTAATAAGAATGTATTGGGTTTGCATGGCAAGGTTTTGGTAGCAGTGGGGGAGGGGGGGGGACATGGGGTGGCTTCTGTGAGAGAAGCTGCCAGAAGCTTCCCCCATGTCCGACCCGACACAGCCAATGCCAGCCGGCTACAAGAAGGGACCCGCCACTGGCCAAGGCCGAGCCAATCAGTAACGCCTCTGTGATAACATAATTAAGAAAAAAAAAAAAGGAAGGGAGAAAAAAAAAGCTGCACACTTTTTGCAGCTGGAGAGAGGAGTGAGAAGATGTAAGAGAAAACAACTCTGCAGACACCAAGGTCAGTGAAGAAGGAGGGGGAGGAGGTGCTCCAGGCACCAGAGCAGACATTCCCCTGCAGCCTGTGGTGAGGACCAGGGTGAGGCAGGCTGTCCCCCTGCAGCCCCTGGAAGTCCATGGTGGTGCAGATGACCACCTGTAGCCCGTGGAGGACCCCACGCCAGAGCAGGTGGATGCCCGAAGGAGGCTGTGACCCCATGGGAAGCCCGCTCTGGAGCAGGTTCCTGTCAGGACCTGTAGCCCGTGGAGAGAGGAGCCCACGCCGGAGCAGGTTTGCTGGCAGGACTTGTGACCCCGTGGGGGACCCGCGCTGGAGCAGTCCCTTCCTGAAGGACTGCACCCCATGGAATGGACCCATGCCAAAGCAGTTCGTGAGGAACTGTCAGTCATGGGAAGGACTCACGTTGGAGAAGTTGGTGGAGGACTGTCTCCCGTGAGAGGGACCCCACGCTGGTGCGGGGGAAGGAGTCCTCCCCCTGAGGAGGAAGCAGCGGCAGAAACACCGTGTGATGAACTGACCCCAACCCCATTCCCTGTCCCCCTGTGCTGCTGGGGGGAGGAGGTGGAAAATCGGGAAAGAGATTAAGCCCGGGAAGAAGGGAGGGATGGGGGAGGTGTTTTAAGATTTGGTTTTACTTCTCACTATCCTCTAATTTTTATTGGAAATAAAGTAAATTTGTTTTTTCCCCCAAATTGAGTCTGTTTTGCCCGTGCCAGTAATTGCTGAGTGATCTCTCTCCGTCCTTATCTCCACCCACGAGTTTTTCGTTATAATTTTCTCCCCCTGCCCATTTGAGGAGGGGGAGTGATAGAGTGGGCTTTGGTGGGCATCCGGCCTCTAGCCAGGGTCAACCCACCACAGTCATTGAAACCCTCCTAGCATCATCTGGCATCACAGATAAGTAACTATAGCAAGACTGACTCCAGGGACTTTTGGATCAACAGACAAGAAGCAAGAATGCTGCAGAAATATAGTTGCTTTGCAAAGTTTTACTATGCTTAGTAATCGGTTGTGTGGGTCTTAGTGATTCGTCAAATCATGTTGTACCTGAACGCTTGAGGGGTATAAGAACCCTGTGTAAAGCCACATTCGCAGTGCCCCAATTTGGCTGGAACACCTCATACACATGAATAAAATATTTATTCTTTTAATTCTATATTTTGTATTCTAGCCTCTCTCTCCTCGATTGCCATGGTCCAGTTGCAAATTTTTGTAACTTATGAGTACATTGAACAAAGGAGGATTTTGCAATTAATGTAGTTTAATGCAACATACATTTTAAAGAATTAAAAATTATTACATGACTGTAAAAAAGTTACATTAAGTTGAATTTGTTATTAAATGAATATTAAATTAAAAATATTAATTGATATTAAAATAAATGAAGGTAAAAGTTAATTACACTATAATTAAGGGTCAAATTATCTTCTGACTTGACTTCATTGGTTTCAATGGAAAAGGGCCAGCACATAATCCATCCTTTTAATATACATAGTAGAAACGGAAGAAAAAGAGAAAATAACTTGGAAATAACAAAAGAACAGGCACACTGTATTAGTTAGTCTGTCTAGACACATTTCCTGTATCTGGTAGTGACCCAAAGTTGATGTCTAGAAAAAAATATAAGTATTCTCAACTTTGCATTTCTTTAAGTCATTCAAAAAATACTCTTAAATCAGAAAGGAACGCAATCGCTATTAGTTTAGTTTACCTGTATGTACTGGGTTTACATTACAATCTTCTGGTAGTGGGGAAGGTTGTAGGGGTGGCTTCTGTGAGAAGAGACAAGGGGCTGCTCCCATATTAGACAGTTTCAGCCAGCTCCATAATGGACACACTGCTGCCCAATGCTGAACCAATGAACAGTGCTGGTGGTGCCTCTGTGATAACATATTTAAGAAAGGGTAAATAAATGCTGCGCAGCAGATGTGAGAGAGACACGTGCGAAAAATGTGAAACAACCCTGCAGACACCAAGGTCAGTGAAGAAGGAGGGGGAGGAGGTGCTCCAGGGGCTGGAACAGATATTCCCCTGCAGCCTGTGAGGAAGACCATGGTGAAGCAGATTGTCCCCCTGCAGACCACAGAGGACCACAGTGGAACAGATATCAGCACTGCAGCCTCCCGTGGGAGGGACTCCATGCTGGATCAGGGGAACAGTGGGAGGAGGAAGGAGCAGCAGAGACAAAGTGTTATGAATTGACCACAACCCCCATTCTCCATCCCACTTGCGCTGCTTGAGACAGGGGGGAGGAGGTAGAAGAGTCATGAGTGAAGCTGAACCTGAGAAGAAGTGAGGGGTGGGGGGAATGTGTGATTAGTTTTGCTTTTATTTCTCACTATGCTCCTCTGTTGTTAATTGCCAATAAATTAAATTAATCTTACACAAGTCTAGTCTGTTTTTGCCTGTGACAGTAATTGGTAAGTGATCTCCCTGTCCTTATCTCAACCCATGAGCTTTTTCATCATATTTTCTCCCCTGTCCTGTTGAGGAGGGGGAGTGAAAGTAGCAGCTTCATGGGCACCTTGCAGCCAAAGTAAGCCCACTACAATTTAACAATCCATATCACCACAGATTTTTAATCTCTGACTAAAAATTTTAAGAAATTGTGGCGGTTTGGGTGGATTCACCCTTTTGGCTTGTAGCTTGCAGCCAAACACAGCCTGCTCTCTCACGCTCCCCCCTCCCTCGCCCAGGGAGTAGGGGAGAGAATGGGAAGAAAAAGGGCAAGGAAACTCACGGGTTGAGATAAAAACTATTTACTAATTAAAATAAAATGATAATGATAACAACAGTGATAACAGACTATACAAATGAGTGATACACAGTGCTCACCACCTGCTGACCGATGCCCGGCCTGTGCCAGCTAGCGATCCCGGAGGAGAGACAGTCCCAAAACTGAAACCCTGGAAGAGAGAGCCAGAGCCATCCCTGAGAGAATAACCCTGATTTCCAGTCAGCCCTGGTTAATATACTGACATGACGGGATATGATATGGAATATTTCATTGGCACATCCAAATGCCAGTTCTGGGCTTTGCTATTCACTGAGCTTCTCCCTCTCAGTCCTAATGCAGCTGTGAAGCAGCCAAACACAGTGGCCTTGAGCTCCAGCAGCAACTCACAACACCAGCACTGTTATCAATGTTCTTCTCATAACAAGTTCTGCTGAAATGAAAACACAACTCTTCTAACTACTAAAAAGAAAATTAACTCTATCTTAGCAAAACCAGGATAGAAATACATATTTTGTAAACTCTATAAACTTTAAATAGTTGAGTAGAAAAGGAACCAGGAGGTCCATTCTCTAAATCACTGCCTATCAGTTGTGATATTATGATCCCAAAAGTAGCCTTTGTTCAAGTTAATATATGATGTTGCCTTGTAAACGACTACTACCTGCTTTGTTCTACAATCAGAAACTTACAGATACAGTTTCAAAGAAATTAACACTCACAACTAATTTATTAATAATGTAGATTGCTGCTGCATCTGAATTCTAAGATCATAGAAATGAATTTCAAATATGGGTCCCTTAATAATGTCATGGATTAGTTGCACATGTTTTCAGTGGCATACAAAATGTTTAATTTTTGATAATCTTTTCTCCTTCAGCAAGTAAAACAAAATCACAGAACTGCAAAGGGGTACCCTAGCTGGATGAAAGGAGCCCACCAAGGCTGCTCTATGACTCCTGCTCCTCAACTGGACAGGGGAGAGAAAATATAACACAAGGCATGTAGGGTCAAGATAAGGACAGAGAGAGATCATTCACTAATTACTGGCATGAGCAAAACAGACTCGACATGGGGGAAAAAAAATAATTTAATTTCATACCAATCAGATCAGAGGATAATGAAAAATAAAACCAAATCTTAAAACATCTTTCCCCCACCCTTCCCTTCTTCCAGGGCTGCTTAACTTTTCTCCCAGTTTCTACCTCCTCCCCCCAGCGTCACAGGGGGACAGGGAATGGGGGTTACGGTCAGTTCATCACACCTTGTTTCTGCTGCTCCTTCCTCCGCAGGGGGAGGACTCCTCACACTCTTCCCCCGCACCAGCATGGGGTCCCTCTCACAGGAGACCATCTTCCATGAACTTCCCCAACATGAGTCCTTCCCATGACTGACAGTTCTTCACAAACTGTTTTAGAATGGGTCCTTTCCATGGGGTGCAGTCCTTCAGGAAGGGACTGCTCCAGCACGGGTCCCCCACTGGGTCACAAGTCCTGCCAGCAAACGTACTCTAGTGTGGGTTTCTGTCTCTACATGGGGTCCACAGCTCCTGACTGGAACCTGCTCCAGTGTGGGCTTCCCACGGGGTCACAGCCTCCTTCAGACATCCACCTGCTGCAGCGTGGGGTCCTCCACAGGCTACAGGTGGACATCTGCTCCACCATGGACCTCCATGGACTGCAGGGGGACAGCCTGCCTCACCATGGTCTTCTCCACAAGTTGCAGGGGAATCTCTGCTCTGGTGCCTGGAGCACCTCCTCCCCTTCCTTCTTCCCTGACCTTGGTGTCTGCAGAGTTGTTTCTCTCATATCTTCTCACTCCTCTCTCTCCAGCTGCAAAGTGTGCAGCTTTTTTTTTCTCTTCCCCTTTTTCTTAATTATGTTTTCACAGAGGCATTACCATCGTTACTGATTGGCTCAGCCTTGGCCAGCGGTGGGTCCGTCTTGGAGCCGGCTGGCATTGGCTGTGTTGGGTCAGACATGGGGGAAGCTTCTGGCAGCTTCTCAGAGAAGCCATGCCTACATCCCCCCGCTTCCCCCCCGCTACCAAAACCTTGCCACGCAAACCCAGAACACAGTTCAACCAAGTAACAAGTGATAGGACAAGAGGAAATGGCCTCAAGTTGTGACAAGGGAAGTTTAGATTGGATATTGGGAAGAATTTATTTACGGAAATGGTTATCAGGCATTGGAACAGGTGTCCCAGGGCAGTGATGGAGTCCCCATCCCTGGAGGTATTTAAGAGTTGTGTAGGCATAGTGCTTAGGGACATGGTTTAGTTGGGGACTTAGGTGTTAGGTTAATGATTGGACTCGATGATCTTAAAGGTCTTTTCCAGTCTAGGCAATTCTTTGTGATTATGTGTGATTCTGTGTGAGTGAGGGAGAAATGAGAACAGAGAGCTAAGTTATAAGGCTTTCAAGAGTCCTTATAGCCTTTTTTGATGCAATCTGATTAATTTGAAGTGCCATACTGTTAGGGTGAAAAAATTCATTACAGTTTTTCCTCTCTTCACAGGGAAATTTACTTCACAATATCTAATTCAGTGGTGGAGCTAAAAGTTAGGGAGAAGAAAATCAATAAATTCCCGCTACAGTGAGTAGACTGGAGTGTTAGTCTCCACTGGGACTGAAACCCACATCTTGTAGAATACTTCAGAGTCTATGTTCTTCTATTAACCTGCTTTCCTCCTGCTATCCTGCTACTTTACATGGTCCTATGAAATGATAAAAAGATTAGAAAAATAATGTATTAACTAAAACCCAAGTAGATTAAGGAGCCAGGATTCTAACAGGAAGCTTTCCTTTTTTTCTAAATAAGTAATAGTAGATACAATATAATGCTTTATATTAGCCATTGTGAAGAACAACGAAGAAACTCACTCTCTTCAATGAGAATCCTGTTGGACGTTATCAACAAGAAATATTTCTAAATATACTAATTTAATCATCATACTAAGGACTACACTTTCCATGACTGCCAGAAATATTAATCGACATGTAATTTCGTAAGAACAAAAGGAGGTATCAACCACACTTAAAACTCTGTTTAAGGATCCAAGAAGAATGGAAACACACATATAGCAAAACAAAAGTGATGTTATATAAAAAGTATCAGATAACTAATGCTCCTAGATCAAATACCTAAGGAAAGTCAACAGTGTAGGAGGGTATAATCTATAAAGGGGAGCTTGAAAGGGAACCGATGTTGACTGTAGGCATTATATGCCAAAATGCTTTCAACAAAGTTCTATAAGATATTATCTGAAAGTTAATGACAGCAATAGCAATAATAGGTTGGAGTTTGTGTAAAATCACTAAAGTATAAAAAAAAAAGAAATGCAGAGGGGAACTGCATCCTCAAACCTGGAGAACAGCAGAAAAAAAAATTCCTGCACCAACCATCAGACCACTTTATTACACTTTTGGGGAACCTGAACTCACCAGACATCTCCTGAGTGACAAATATATCTAACATTCTCAAGCGACATAGAACTTGAGAACGATGAACTACAATGAACTAGATAGAACAGAAGCCCAATAGCTAAAACAACTACTGGATCATCATTGAAGGTTTGCAGAAAGCTTGATGACAGTGCTATAAGCTATTCACATTTTCACTTAAGCTTTTTAAAGCACTTTATTAACTTTCAATTTAAAAAGCTACCAAAAAAGTTTTGTGAGAGTAAGCGCTTTATCTAGTTAGAGAGTAAGTTTATTTACATTTACATTTCCAATTTATGTTTAACTACTAAGGGCCTACTGGTCTGAAGACAAATCTACAAGTATAATCCATTTGATGTGAAAAACATATCACAAAACAAATTTTGTAAAACTGAACATAATGTGGTGGAAGCAAACAGTGAATATGTCTTCACAGAAAAATGGGAGACAATCCCTTGAAAGATTAGAAACAAAGTGGAACAGAATACATTTCCTTTGAAAAAGAAGAATGAATGGAAGAACCAGTCAAACTCAGGTGGCCAAGAAGGCCAATAGCATCCTGGCTTCTATCAGAAATAATGTGGCCAGCAGGACTAAGGAACTGATCGTCCCCATGTACTCAGCACTGCTGAGACTGCACCTCGAATACTGTGTTCAGTTTTGGGCCCCTCACTACAAGAAAGACATTGAGGTGCTGGAGCATGTCCAAAGAAGAGCAGCAAAGGCGCTGATGAAGGGTCTAAAGCACAAGTCTTATGAGGAGCGGCTGAGGGAACTGGGGTTGTTTAGTCTGGAGAAAAGGAGGATGAGGGGAGACCTTATCACTCTCTACAACTACCTGAAAGGAGATTGTAGTGAGGTGGGTGTCATTTTCTTCTCCCACGTTGCAAGTAATAGGACAAGAGGAAATGGCCTCAAGTTGCTCCAGAGGACATTTAGATTGGATATTAGGAGAAATTTCTTCACTGAAAAGGTTATCAAGGATTGGAACAGGCTGCCCAGGGAAGCGGTTGAGTCACCATCCCTGGAGGTATTTAAAAGATGCGTAGATGTGGTGCTTAGAGACATGGTTTAGTGGTGGACTTAGCGGTGTTAACGGTTGGACTCAATGATCTTAAGGGTCTTTTCCAATCTAAATTATTCTGTTCCATATAATTTCCTGAGACACTGCTCAAAGGATTGGAGGTAAAGACAAAGCTGGAACAGAAACAAAAACATCAACATAGCAAAAGGAAGAGAAGCAGAAGGGCAGAACTACTTAATTATATTCAAAAAAGTTAGCAGGAACAAGCTTTTAAAAAAGTTAGCAGGAACAGGCTTTTAAAAATAAGTAACAGGAAAAGGTAGTACAAGGAATAAGCAGATCCATTAATGACAAAGAAAGGAAAATAAGTGTTTCTTTTAAAATAGATGACCTGAAGTGGTTTTTTTAAAGCCAATGGACCAACTAATTAAGATAATGCTATAATGCTACTGATAAACAGATACTGGAACACTTTAGACAATAATATAAATGAATCAGTAGATCCAGAAGATACACATTCTATGGTACAAAAGACATTAAGTAGTTATGCTTGAAAGGTCTTGGAGCATAGGGGGAGAAAGCTTGGAAAAAAGCAACTTAATTAACAATCTACAATGCAACAACAGGTAAAAGCAGAGGAGATTTAAACTTGCAGCACTGTTTTCTGAAAACTTAAAGGAACTAAACATATTACAAACAAATAAGCTGTAATGAAAAAAAAAAATATTTGAGTTACAAACTATGACACTTGTAAAGTCTGGAAATGGTAGTTTTTTTTTATTTCTAACTCAATCATATGCTGCTCTCCTCCAATGCTGATTTTTGTGCACTGGGAAAAAAAAAAGCCATAAACCCGCAACAGTATCTGAGCCGGTCGAGTGCAGCATAGGCAACTGAGGAGCCATGAGGAGCTGTGCTTCTGAAGCTACTCAAACTCCTTCATGTGCTGCATTTCCTTTTCAGTCAGGGTATAGCAGGCCTCAGAGCCTCTATATCCCTGGCTCCAAAACCACAGAGGTCAACCTCAGAACCCTCTGGGGGCTTTCTGCTAGAGGCTCCAGTTGAGATCATGCTCCCCAGCTGCATTCTCAATAAATCCACAATGACTAGGAAAGCTTGGGTTTCTTCTTGACTACAGGAGCAACTATTATAGTTGAGAGTTGGGGTCTCTGGTTTAGCCGCAGTACCTGTTTGTGTGCCCTCAGTTTTAGAGACTCTCTCAGTATACATTTTTGCGCCCTCAGATTGGGACATTTTCTTACTCTTTTGAAGGGCACTGGAGAGAGGCTCCATAGGCATAGGTAAGGCCCTGACACAGTGTTAGCAGTACCTGTGTCTCACTGGGGCAGGCAAGGCTCCCCTCCTTCAAATGGTGTACTAATTCAACAGAATTACATCCCTATTCAGGTGTAAAATCCCAGGCTATTAGAGGTGATAAAGGCCCTAGGCACCTTTCCAAATCCTCCCATACATCAGTGTGCTGGTTTTGACTAAAACAGAGTTAATTTTTTCCATAGTAGCTTGTGTGGGATTATGTTTTGGATTTGTGCTGAAAACAGTGTTGATAATACAGAGATGTTTTTGTTATTGCTGAGCAGTGCTTACATAGCATCAAGGTCTTTTCTGCTTCCCACACCACTCCATCAGCGAGTAGGATGGGGGTGTGCAAGAAGTTGGGAGGGGACACAGTCGGGACAGAGGACCCCAAGTGACCAAAGAGATATTGTCCTCTATGCACCCTCCCTTCAGATATTTATATACATTGATAAGATCCCCTTAGAGCCTTCTCTTCCCTAGGCTGAACAGTCCCAGCTCTCTCAGGCTTTCCTCATAGGAGAGATGCTCCAGTACCTTCATCATCTTTTGTGGCCTTTCACTGGACTCTCTCCAGTATGTCCATGTCTCTCTTGCACTGAGGAGCCCTAACTGGATAACAGGACTCCAGGTGTAGCTTCACTAGTGCTGAGTAGAGGGGAAGGATCACCCCCCTCGACCTGCTAGCGATACTCCTGGCCACCCTCCAGGCCCAGTTGTTCAGCCATTTTTCAGTCCACCTCACTGTCTGCTCCTCCAGCCCATATATCACATCAACAGTGTGGTGGTTTCACTTGGCTAGCACTTGGCTAGCAGCTAAACACAGCCGTTCGCTCACTCCTCCCCCCCTCACACAGGGGAAAAGAGAGACAATTGGAGGGGGGCAAGGGTAAGGAGACTTGTAGGTTGACGATCTGTTACGTCAGGTGGCCAAACTGCAGGAAACAATTAAAAGGCTGTGCAGAATTAGAGGAGCCAAGATGGAGATAGATAGGTGGTTTCATAACCATGCTCCTGCAGTGAACACCACTGAGAATGAGACACCTTGGACCCTGGTGACCCACAAAAGCAGGATTCTGTTCCAGTCTCCGGCCTCCACCATCACAACTGAAAACAGATGTGCAGCTTTAATGGCTGTAGACACCCACGAGCAAGGTCCGCAAGGGGAAACTGTTTCAGCAGCCCACAGTGGACATCATAAAAATAAATGACAAGTGCTCATAGTGGGGGACTCTCTGTTAAAAGGCACTGAGGTGCCCATCTGCTGACCTGACAGGGAGTCACGAAAAGTATGCTGCCTTCTGGGAGCTAAGATCCGAGATATTGCTGAGAGGGTGCCACAACTTGTCAAGAGTTCAGATTACTATCCACTGTTACTCTTTCATGTGGGCATGAACGACACTGCTAGCCAGAACCTGAGCAGAATCAAGGAAGACTATAAAACCCTGGGAGTGCGAGTGAAAAATATTGGTGCCCAATTCATCTTTTCCTCCATTTTACCAGTTGGAGGTAAGGGGGCAGCCAGAAGCAGATGCATAATGCATATCATCTCCTGGCTACGTGGCTGGTGCCATCACGAGGGTTTTGGCTTTTATGACAACGGGACATTCTTTGAGGACAATAACCTCTTAGGGAGGGATGGAAACCACCTATCTAGAAGAGGGAAGAGAATCTTTAGAAGCAGGTTGGTCAACTTGGTGAGGTGGGCTTTAAACTGAAGGACTCGGGGGGGGGGGGGGGGGGGGCTCAAAATGGAAATGCTCGTGCCATCACATCCAACTAGGGAATAAGCCAGGCCAATCAGAGCACTGACAAATGTTCCTTAGCTGCCTCCCATGATGGAAACCAGAAGGTCAACCATCTCAAGGATGTGTATGGCTCTGGCGGATTCTCTTGCACCTCTCCAGGGAAACCTACATGCTCGAATACCTCTCTGAAATGCCTGCACACCAATGCACGCAGCACGGGGAATAAACAGGAAGATCTAGAGATCTGTGTGCAGTTGCAGAGCTATGACCTCATTGCAGATGTGGTGGGATGGCTTGCATGACTGGAATGCTGTCATGGATGGCTATGCACTTTTTACAAAAGACAGACCAACAAGGTGAGGTGGTGGAGTTGCTCTTTATGTGAGAGAGCAACTGGAATGTATTGAGCTTTGCCTTGGGGTGGATGAAGAATGAGTTGAGAGCTTATGGGTGAGAATCAAGGGGCAGGCTAATATGAGCGTAGGTGTTTACTACAGACCACCTGATCAGGAGGAGGAAGTTGATAAGGCCTTCTACAGACAGCTGTAAATAGCCTCACAATCACAGGTGCTGGTCCTCATGGGGGACTTCAACCACCCTGATATTTGCTGGAAGGACAACACAGCTAGGCACACGCAGTCCAGGAGACTCTTGCAGAGCATTGATGACAAGTTTTTGACACAGGTGGTGGAGGAGCCAACAAGAAAAAGAGTGCTGCTGGACCTTGTGCTAACAAACAAAGAAGGACTGTTTGAGGAAGTGAAAGTAGGGGGCAGCCTTGGCTGCAGTGACCATGAGATGGTGGAGCTCAGGATCCTGTGTGGAAGAAGCAGGGCAGTAAGTAGGATTGCAACCCTGGACTTCAGGAGAGCTAACTTTAGCCTCTCCAAAGACCTACTTGGCGTTATCCCATGGGTTAGGGCTCTAGAAGGTAGAGGGGCCCAAGAGAGCTGGTTAATATTCAAACACCACTTCCTCCAAGCTCAAGATCAGTCCATCCCTATGAGTAAAAAATCAAGCAAAGGAGGCAGGAGACCTGCATGGATGAGCAGGGAGCTTCTGGAAAAACTCAAATGAAGAAGGAAGTTTACAGATTGTGGAAGAAGGGACTGGCCACTTGGGAGGAATATAGGAATGTTGTCAGAGTATGCAGGGATGCAACAAGGAAGACTAAGGCCCACTTAGAATTGAATCTGGTGAGGATTGTCAAGGACAACAGGAAGGGCTTCTTCAAGGACATCAGTAGTAAAAGGAAGACTAGGGAAAATGTGGGCCCGCTGCTGAATGAGATGGGTGCACCAATTACCGTCACAAGCAAAACCAGACTTGACTTGGGGAAATTAATTTAATTTATTGACAAATAAAAATAGAGTAGGACAGTGAGAAAGGAAAAAAAAAGCAAACGCTGAAACCACCTTCCTATTCCCCATACTTCTTTGATTATAAGTAAATTTGACTCAAAGTCCAATAATAAATTTAAAAGTAATTTATTGAGTAGGAATAGGTGAGCAAAAGCAGCGCTGGGCGGCCGGGGAGTCTCTGCTCCACCAACGAGTCGCAAATTAGATAGGCACAGCAGTCCCTTTTTATCTTGGCTCTTCTTGGGGGTTGCATCCTCTTTGCTCATAGCAAAAAAGCTTCAGTTTGTCGCCGACGCCCTCCAGAGTCTCTGTTATCGTGGCAGTTTTCGGTTAGTATCTTTCACAATCTCTGGGATCTCTTCCTTAGTTGAGATACGAAGTTTCCTTTGTTTGCTACTTAGCCTATCATGATGTGCCTGCAAATCCCTTTACTACACGCCTTATAAGTACATTTTGGGCTTGATCCTTGGTCAATTAACAGGATGTTTGAGCACGATGACAACATTGCATAAGCTTTAAACCTTTAGCTAAATAACAGGGTATACCGATGCTATGGTAACCTACTATCGCTGTTTAATATTTTACAAACTGTATTGCTTGATTAGCAAATTCCCTTTATATGCCTATTACAATACCCAAGGCAAGAGGTGCAGGGGAGTGCTTGTCCTACAGCGGATGCACCTGAATTCAAAGCAATTCTTGAGATAAAACTCCTGTCTCCGTTTGGAGAGATACAGGTGCTTGTACACTCCCCACACTGAGGGGCTAAGTTATTGCTTTGTTTTACATCTCCTCCCATACCATAGTGATGAGTTTGTATTTATCTCTTTACCATATAAGTTTCACTAGTCTCACTGATCCTTTCTAAATTCCTGCAGAATACCCATTTAAGTTCGGACCACAATTTACATCGGTTACACCAGAAATCTTTTCCAAACTGCACCCAGACGTTCTGGTCACAGCCAAAACACTTAAAAATAAAAATTGGTTTACCAAGAGGGATTCACCCATGGACTCCACAAATGACTGAATGTGAATTCTACTGGAGACCTTTATTATTCTACTGGAGACCTGTGAGGTTTGTGGGGCTGCTAATATGAGCAATGAAATATTGATGTGATCTCTGGTTGAGCAAATCCCACAGCTGCTTGAACAACTAATATTGAAATAGCACATCAATGTTCTTTAACCCTGCTCTCTCCATACGTTGGACTACTCCTACTACATACAAAGAGTCACTGACAACATTTACTGGTTGTGTTGCCCATAAAATGAAGACTTGAATCACTGCTTGTAACTCTAATAATTGCACAGATCCTGGGAGGTTTGTTAACACCATGTCTTTCCATTGCCCATTCTCAATGCAGCCTTACGGGTGCTGCCACCCACATCTGTAAAAACTGCGACACCTTTTACAGGAGTTGGTCGCAGTAAAGGCAGGTGCTCTATCTGAAACTTGGGTAGCCTTCCTAATAGATTATGTGGTGGATAGTGAACACGAATTTTACCATGATAATTCAATATTGCAATCTGTAATGTTGTAGAATTTTGTAATTACCACTGCAAATATTCCGCCGACAGACGGACAACTAAATAATCTCGCTCCTTCCCTCCTATCTGAACAATTTGACTGCAGCCTTTGATAATTAGCTGAGCAATAGCTTCCACTCGAGTTACAATTGATCGTTTGGGTTGTATCAGAAGAAATATCCACTCCAAGATCCATAAAGGATCAGGACTAGCGACCCATTGCATAAGTAGGGCAAAAGGGTGTTGATCACAGTTAATAGTCATTAACCCAATGCTATAATCAGGGTCCCATCTATGTGCATATTGCTTTGTAATTTTCCCTAATATTTCTGTTAGTGTCTGTTGCACTTTTTCATTTGTTTGTCTGGGGGCCTCAACTCTACCTCCTCCCTGCAGTAATTTAGCAATTGGGAGGAGATCTTCATTCCACAACAGGTGCGAATCCAATCAAGATCTCCCATAAGTTTCTGCACATCATTGAGGGTTTGAATGTCTGTATGGATTGTTAATTTTTGTGGGTGTACAGTGGCTTTTGTTATCTCCCACCCTAAATATTTCCAGGGTGGAACACACTGTGTTTTTTCTGGAGCTATTTTTAATTTAACAATTCTTCTAATTCTTTAATTATGGTTTTCTGATTTATACTTTGTCCGGCAATTAAAATATCATCCATATAATGAAAGACTATTAGCTCATTATGCTTATCTCGAAACGAAGTTAACACCCAGGCAACAAAAATTTGACACGTGGTAGGTGAATTTTTCACGCCCTGCGGCAAAACAACCCAATGGTACCTTTTCATGGGTTCTTGCTTATTGACAGAAGGAACTGAAAAGGCAAATTTTTCAAAGTTTTCCTCATGCAACGATATGGTGAAAAAACAATCTTTTAAGTCAATGATTAAAACATCCCACTCCTGAGGTATCATATTTGGGGATGGCAAACCAAGTTGAAGGGTACCCATGTCCTCCATGACTTCATTAACCTTTCGGAGGTCATGGAGTAGCTGCCATTTTCCACTTTTCTTTGGTATGGTAAATATAGGAGTGTTCCATGGACTTGTAGGGAAATTAAAAAAGACACAAAAATCCATTGGTACTGATTGATCCCCAGCGGGGGTCTCCAAGGGCCTCTCTAACATCTATGAGTCTTAAATTCCCATTTAGTTCCCATTTAGTTCCCATTTAGTTTCCGTTTGCACCTTAAACAACCACAAAGAAAAATTACATTTACAGCATTGAACTATAACCTCTTGCTTCGTTCATCTCTGGCTGTTTCCCTTGCGAGAGAACAGAACTGTTAGTTAGAACTCTGCACCCACCTCGCTCGGGCTGTGTTCACTGAAACAACACAGACACTCATTCACACAAACGTGAAGGGCCCTTCAATCCTCTCACTCACTCATTCACACCACAAAATATGCCAATCATACAATAGATTCTCGTGCAATGCAAACTATAAACCGTTAACCATTTGCCACAGGTCCACACCAAGCAGTGTAACTTAAAAATACTCTCTCTTTTTTTTTTCTTTTTCTTTTTTCCCCCTTTTTTTTTTTTTTTTTACAAATGATGTATAAGATGCTAGCTATCCCACACAGCGCTCCTGCTGCGTGAGTCCTCTGCAGCAGCTGCCTGTTCTTTAAGCTTTTTCCACAATTTCAGAGGGTCTGGAGTGGAGATTGAGCTCATTTGAGGGAGGCACAGGGGTTCCCATGATGAAGTAAAATCAATAAGTGGAGCTGAGTCTCCTGGATGCTCTGACTCTCGGTAAAAGCTGGGCTGCGGGCAGCGGCGGAGCGACCGCTCTCCGGGTGCGGCCTGCAATGGTTGAAATCGCGGGGGAAGAGGGAGGGGGAAGCCCCCCCTTGCCTCAGCTGGCCCCGTCTCGGCGGAGCGGGCCAGGCCTCTGCCCCCCCGCCCGCCTTCGTGGTGTTATCTCATTGCCATGACTCCTGTACCGACAAGTCCAGCCGCCACCGCGTTCGCCGTAACAATGCCTGCATCGGTGTTAAAAGCATTTGCATTATAGTACGACAGTCAGCTGGAGTTAAAAAAGTAGTAGAAAAGATATTATCAACAAATGCCTGCATATAGGGAGACTGCAGCCCATAATCTCTTACTGAATTTCTGTCCTCTTTTACTAGTTCCCAAGGGAACGGAGACCAATAGTTAGTTTTCCTTCTGCCATCGTTCCCGGTACCCCCATAATCACTGGATATGCAGTAGGTGTGGGCAGGACACCCCCTCAAGCAAAGCGTTTTTCATCACTCCTTGCCATCTCATGGCCGGATGCCCATCATCATCATTTCCCGTCCCCCTGGTTGTTTCTTTGGGATTTGCGATTCAAATCAGGTCACTGACTGCTGTAAGGAGTTTCCTGCTGCTGTTCTAACTCTTCAAGCTCACGAATGAGTTGTTGTGCCCACTCCGGACGATTCTCAGGATTAGAGTGCGGCGGCAGCAGTGGAAAATCAGGGGTTGGTGGTGTGGACAGAGGGAGTTCAGGATAGACTGGAACATGGGAAGAGTCTTTGGGCTTAGCAACCCTGGGATCAAGAAATTTCCGAGATTTTTTCCCACCTCGGGCAGATCGACTCCATTTTTTCGGGCAGCGGCGCGGAGCGCGGGGGCGGCTGGGCCGGGCCGGAAGGTTGCACAGTTCGTGGAGCGCAAGAGGGAGCCCGGCTGGCGAGGGGGGGTGGGGCCCGGGCCGCTCCGAGCTGTAAATGCGCCTTTCGCCACCTCTCTTTCGGCTTTTATGGCTTTTAAAATGTCTGAAATCAATCACCAAGCTGTTGCAAAGTCTCCTGTGTCTTTATCTCCGTGGCTAATCGAATCCCACAAAACTCCCCCTATCTCTACCCAAATTTCCACTTGAAAGGCTGTGGTGGGGTTTGTAGAAAAACCCTTGTCTCGACACTAAATTAACAGTACAGTCTCATCATACTTAATTCCTTTATTGGAAAGGATAAGTGAGAGGTGTCGCGGGCAATATCGGGTGAGCGAGAAAGAACCATTCACACATCTATGAGATGCAAGTTCAATCCACTTTGTGTTCCGTATACGTGTCCATGCACCAAGCATGCTACAAAACTAATTATTATTGGTTACTAGCTGCTGTTCACACACCGATCCTCTCGGTCCCACTGGTTCGTTCTTATCTCGGTTCCACGTCCACTTCCTTGCCGCAATATCCTGTTTTTCAGCTTACTTCTACATTCTTCTACTGCAATTTATCTTTCTGCCACGTAGCCGCAAGCGCCCTAGCTAGTATCATAGCCATGTAATATTGCTAAGGCCCCAACAGAGAGGAGCTTAATAAATACTCTTTCTTCCCTTGTTACTTGCCCCATCTCACCCCCGGCTGCTCACCTAACAATATAAAAGTGGATGCACATACCTTAACTTTTGTCGACCCACCACCTGAGGAGCAAGGACTGAGGACCAAAAACCAAACACGAGACTAAAACATGGGATCGATCTGGATAGTGGTGATATCTCTTCCTCTCTCTCTCTCTCTTCCCCCCCCCCCTCTTTTTCTCTCTTCTTATCTCTGCTTTTGCCTCTTAAAGTGGTAACATGTTTTAGATAAGTTGGTGCTTTTTGCTGTGTCAAGCTGAAAGTTTGTCGAGGCAAGTTAGTTTTTGCCTGGTGCTTGTCGTTGTAAGCTAGTTTTTGTCGTCTACCTGCTAGTTTTGCTGTCTGTTTGTTGCAAGTTAATTTTTGTCTATGATTTGTTGCTATTGTACGCTTGTTTTTTTTTTTTCCTTTTGCCTTTGCCATAGTATTTTACCTATTGCTTGGTTGCCAATTGCCAACATTAAGCCCACTGATTATCAATAAAGCTCTATTGTATTGTTAATTGTTCCTCCTCGCATTTCTCCAGCGGGGTGTGTGCCTTCTGAGTGGGATAAAAAAGATCACCTCACTTATAAACCCACTGCGTGGGTTGAGACAGAGATACCATGCTGGACCTTGTTCTCACCAACAAGGAGGAGCTGGTGGGGAATGTGAAGTTCAAGAGCAGTCTTGGATGCAGTGACCATAAAATGGTGGAGTTCGGGATACTTAGAGCAGTGAGGATGGCACACAGCAGGCTCCCTACCGTGGACTTCAGGAGAGCAGACTTTGACCTCTTCAGGGACCTGCTTGGTTGAGTTCCATGGGATAAAACCCTGGAGGGAAGAGGGGCCCAAGAAAGCTAGTTAATATTCAAGGATCATCTCCTCCAAGCCCGGGGAGCAATGCATCCCAAAAGAGGAAGTCAGGCAAAAACGCCAGGAGGCCTGCATGGATGAACAAGGGGCTCCTGGACAAACTCAAGGACAAAAAGGAAGCCTACAGAGAGTGGAAGCAAGGACAAGTAGCCTGGGAGGAATACAAGGAAATTGTCTGAGCAGCCAGGGCTCAGGTTAGAGAAGCTAAAGCCCTGACGGTGATATGCGAACATATAAAATATAGTTAGATGTATTCATTTATTTTCTGTATTAAGAATTAGTTTTTAGAAAATTAGCTTAGCTTCATCTTGTCTCTGTGTTAGGTGGCAAACTTTAAGTTTAGATCGTTTTGTCTGTGTTAAGTGGGAAACTTTTACAATAACTAACAAGCTATTCCACACTATCAGCAAAGGCCTTGCGGTGCCTGGTATGCGAGCAAACACTGGGAGAAGGAAGAGCCACCCACTGTAGGAGATCAAGTTCAAGACCATTTGAGGAACCTGAAGGTGCACTAGTCCGTAGGACCTGATGAGGTGCATCTGTGGGTCCTGAGAGACCTCACCGATGAAGTTGCCAAACCATTATCCGTCATCGAGCTGGCAATGTGCACTTGCAGCCCAGAAGGCCAACTGTATCCTGGGCTGCATCAAGAGAAGTGTGGCCAGCAGGTCGAAGGAGGTGATTCTCTCCCTCTGCTCCGCTCTCGTAAGGCACCACCTGGAGTACTGTGTCCAGTTCTGGAACCCCCAACACAAAAGAGACATGGATCACTTAGAATGAGTCCAGAGGAGGGCCACGAGGATGATCCGAGGGCTGGAGCACCTCTCCTGTGAGGACAGGCTGAAAGTGTTGGGGCTGTTCAGCATGGACAAGAGAAGGCTCCGGGAAGATCTTATAGTGGCCTTCCAATACTTGAAGGGGGCCTACAGGAAAGCTGGGGAAGGACTTTTCTTCACTGTGAGGGTGGTGAGACACTGGAACAGGTTGCCCACAGAAGTTGTGGCTTCTCCTCCCTGGAAGTGTTTAAGGACAGGTTGGATGAAGCTTTGAGCAACCTGGTCTTGTGGAAGATGACCCTGCTGATGGCAGGAGGGTTGGAACTAGATGATCTTTAAGGTCCTTTCCAGCCCAAACCATTCTATGATTCTATGATATTTGAGAAGTCTTGGCAGTCTTCTCACGGCCTGGAAAAAGGGTAACATAACCCTCATTTTTAAAAAGGGAAAAAAGGAAGATCCAGGGAACTACAGGACGGTCAGTCTCACCTCTGCGCCTGGCAAAATCATGGAGCAGATCCTCCTGGAAACTATGCTAAGGCACATAGGAAATGAGGAGGTGCCTGGTATGCGAGCAGTCTGGAGCAAGAGAAGAAGGAACTGGTATGCAACACCTGCAGTCTGAAGCAAGAAAGCTGGCTTTGTTTTGTCTAGCGGTCTACAAGGGCGCTAACAAACACCAACAGGAGGCAGTGCGCAAGCGTGAATGGGAGTGAACTTATGTTAAAATTTTTTTGAACTAATTAGCTTAACCCATCCTAAATTTAATGAATATGTATTTGTGTGTACTTTAAATAATGCCTTTGTAAAAGAGTGGGGGTGCGCAGGGCCTTTATGGAGCGATCCACCCTGTCGCCCGTCGGCGAATAAAACATACCTGCTTTATAACTCTCTGCGAGTTGTAAGGTTTGATTCTGCAGATCCTCTCTGTGTTACCACCTCATCAATTTTTGCAAGTGCAGCTGCAGGTAGGGGTTATTGCCAAATACTGGTAATTTTGGAGGGAGGTAAGGCTATAGACATTTCTAATAGGTTCAGTTTCATGGTGTCTAATTTTCCCCCCGTGTCCTGCGAAACTCCACCATGGTACGGGAGTTTCAACATCCGACCACGCAGTATGTCAAATCCCAAAAGGTTAGTGTTTGCAGCCCCGACTAGTACCTTGGCTACAGTTATTGTCTGTTTCCCAGGTAACCACAGGGCATTTTTTCAGTACACCGTCAATTCCAGTAAATTGGACTTGTCGTCTGCGGGGTGTTATACCCAGTATCTGTGACATTTCATTGATGATTATTGATATTTGGGCCCCCGTGTCCATGAGAAATTCTACTGATATTTTTCAGGGTCCCATAGGAATAGCAATAATAAGTTCAGAAGAATCATTAGAGAGCCATCGTGTTGCTAATACATGCAATGCAAGACTCTAAATTTACAGTTTGCCATTTCTCATTCACTAATTGAGCCCATACTTTATGTTCAAAGGGGTAGAGCACAACTCTATTGTGGTTCAATCCTAATGCAATGATGGGGTGGATTACATATATTGAAGCAATACGTATGGTCAATACAAAGGTCGTGGCAGTACTAGTGATGGGGTCATAGGTGAAGTTTACCAGAGTCCACCAGGATTGGAGCTCTCTTTACTCTGGAATGATGTATCCACGATGCTTGCTTCCATATCTTAATAGCTGTGTGTGTTGTTAATAAGACCTGGAATGATCATTCTCATTTTGGCTCCAAAGGTGAACCTGAAAGAGATCTGACATATACATAGTCACCTGTTTCTATATTATATATTGGTCCATCCAGGCCACGAGCACGGGTTCCCAAAACTAGCTTTTCTATTTCTCTAAGTTGCTTCTGTAAGCTTATTACTTAGTTAGTTGATACTTCAGTACCAACTTGTGTTGATGTTCCTGCTTGGACCATATAAGGCCTTCCATACAATATCTCAAAAGGGCTTAATCCTTCCTTAACCCTTGGTTTGGCTCTGATTTGTAACAAAGCTAGAGGTAGTGACTGAGGCCAAGCTAATCCAGCTTCTTGAGCCAATTTTACAATCTGTAATTTAAGGAGGTGGTTCATCTTTTTCACCTGACCTCTTGCCTGTAGCCTATAGGGAGTATGCGATTGCCAGTCTATTCCCAGAAGCCTACTGACTTGTGTGTTTTTGGCCACATAATGAGGACCTCTGTCTGAGGATATCACTGCTGGGACCCCAAATCTTGGTATAATTTCATGTAACAAAGCCTTAGTCACTTCTCTAGCCTTGTTTGTTCGGCAAGGAAATGCTTCTGGACATCCTGAAAAGGTGTCAGTTAATACCAGCAAATATCGAACCCCCCCTTTCCTCGGAAGCTCTGAAAAATCAATTTCCCACCATTGCCCTGGGAAATTGCCCTTCCCAATTTGTCCTAGTTTAATCTTTCGGGATACTTGAGGGTTATTTTGCAAACAAATGTTACATTGTTGTGTCACCATTGTGATGGTCGTGTACAAATTAAGGGCAACAATGCATTTGCTCAGGTGTTTGTATAGGGCTCCAACACTTCAGCGAGTCTTTCTATGCTCCGCCATTATTATGGCCCAGAATAATGTGCTAGGCACTACTATTTTCCCTTGTGGTGTGGTAACCCATCCATTTTCACCCTCTTTCCCATTTAGATCCTTAATTAATTTTAAATCCTCCTCTGTATATTTAGGTGTCTGATCAGTTTGTATTTTACCATCTGGAACCAAAGACTGTATCTCTGCCGTACCTTTTTCAGCCACCTTTTTGCTTCTCAATCCGCCATGGAATTACCTATTTCTTGTGCAATAGTTCCCTTTTGGTGAGCTTTGCCATGCATAATTGCTACCTTCTCTGGCAGCTGCACTGCTTCCAGTAGTTTAAGAATTTCCTTTGCGTGTTTTATGTGCTTCCCTTGGGTGGATAAAAGTCCTCTTTCTCTCCAAACTGCTCTATGGCATGAACCATTCCAAAAGCATATTTAGAGTCTGTCCAAATGTTAATTTTTTCTTTGGCAAGCTCGAGTTAAAGCTAGTATTTCCACCTTTTGTGCCAAAGTGTTTGAGGCAAGGGCCCCGGACTCTATTACCTTGTCTGTAGTAGTCGCCACGTACCCTGCTTTGCGCTGACCATTCTTGACAAAACTGCTGCCATCTGTATACCACGTGTCCTCAGCATCCTCCAGTGGTTGTTCCTTCAGGTCTGGTCGACTGGAGTAGACTGCTTCAATGGTTTCCAGGCAATCATGGGTCACCAGTTCTCCTGTAATTCCACTAAGGAAAGATGCTGGGTTGACAATGTTAGTCTCTATTATCTGGACATCGCCCTGCTCCACCGTAACAGCCTGGTATTTGAGGAATCTCTGTGGGGATAGCCAATGCCCCCCCCCTTTTGCTTCCAGTACGGTGGACACCATATGAGACACTAACACTGTCATCTTTTGGCCCATTGTAAATTTGTGAGCCTCTTGGATGTTAAGTATTACTGCAGCCATTGCTCTCGGGCAGCTAGGCCATCCTCCACTCACTTCATCCAAATGTTTGGAGAAGTATGCCACGGTTGTCCAATCTGGGCCTAGGTTTTGAGCTAAAATTCCCAGTGCAATGCCCGGCTTCTCCTGGGAGAACAGCCAGAAAGGTTTCGTGGGGTCTGGTAACCCTAAGGCTGGGGTCTGTATGAGTTCTCGTTTTAAGTTGTGGAAAGCCTGCTCAGCTTCTCTATTCCAAGTGAGATCTTTTGAATTAGTTTTAATGAGTTCATAAAGTGGTCTTACCAGGAGTCCGTAGTTGTAGATCCATAAACGACACCAACCCGTCATTCCCAGGAAGGTTCGGAGATCCTTAACCGTCCGTGGCTTGGGAGTTTGGCAGGTGGCTTCCTTTCTTGCTTTCCCCAAGGTCCGTTCTCCCGCTGTGATTTCATATCCTAGATATGTCACCTTTTGCTGAGCTATTTGAGCTTTATGTGGAGAGACTCGATAACCACTTAGTCCAAGAAAGTTTAATAAACTCACAGTCCAAGCTATATTTTGTTCCTTTGTTTCAGTGGCTACAAGGAGATCGTCCACATACTGCAACACAGTCCCGGTCCCAGGTAGCAATTCCCATTGTTCCAAGTCCTTCACCAACTGGTTGCCGAAAAGGGTAGGGCTCTTCTTGAAGCCTTGTGGAAGTACAGTCCAAGTTAGCTGTGTTTTCCTCCCAGAATCCAGGTTTTCCCACTCAAGGGCAAATAATAATTGACTTTCTGGGCTCATAGGTAGGCAGGAAAAAAACATCCTTTAAATCCAGAATGGTAAACCAAGTCAATTCAGATTTTAATTTAGTCAATAATGTGTATGGATTGGCTACCACAGGGTATAAATCCTCAGTTATTTTGTTCATGGCCCTGACATCCAGGACTATCCTATAATTTCTATCTGGTTTCTTCACTGGTAATATAGGAGTGCTGTACTCCGATTCACATTCAATTAATAATCCGTACTTCAGAAACTGTTCTATGATTGGACAAATCCCTTGTCTATCCTCTAACCTTAAGGTTACTTTACTCTCACCAGCTTAGGTCCAGGTTTAATTTTGACTACTGTCAGTGAAGCTGTTTTTGCTTTGCCGGGTATTTCAGTGACCCATACCCATGGGAATGCTTAATCCTGAACATCCTTGGATACTTCTGTCTTTTCAGAGGGACTTACTAAGGCCAGACTTAAAAGCTCAATTAGCTGATTATCCCCTGTCGCGGGCAATTATCGGGTGAGCGAGAAAGAACCATTCACACATCTATGAGATGTAAGTTCAATCCACTTTATTATCAGAAAGCTGCTTGTTATATACCCCTTTGAGTTCCATATACGTGTCCATGCACCAAGCATGCTGCAAAAGTAATTATTATTGGTTGCTAGCTACTGTTCACACGCTGACCTCTCAGTCCCACTGGTTCGTTCTTATCTTGGTTCAGGTTCACTTCCTCGCCGTAATATCCTGTTTTTCCAGCTCACATCCACTTTCTTCAATTGGGGTTTATCATTTTGCCACGTAGCCACATTCTTTACTGCAGTTTATCTTTTCTGGCACGTAACTGCAAGCGGCCTAGCTAGTATCATAGTCATGTAATATTGCTAAGGCCCCAACAATCCCCCACTTCAAATTCTATTCCTTCCTTCCCAAATCTTATTTCTGCCTCCAATAATAAATTTCACCCAAATAAGGGCTTTGGTGAATTTGCCATATAAATAAATTTATGTATTCCTAATTGTTTCCCCAGTTTGAACTTCAGAGGTTGGAGAAAATAGTCTTTTCGCTTTGGCCAGTAGCTCCCTTTACCGTCACAAAATCATTGTCTGTAGGTGTTAGAGCCTGGTTTAAAACCGAAAATGTTGCTCCATTATCTACTAAAATTTCCACCCCCCCACGTTGTTGTTTCCCTAGCTTTAACATAACCCATGGATCACTAGGGTAGACTCCCTGGGTCCCCATCATAGTTTCCTGCCATAGGGGCCTGGGTTCTGGGGGCGTTTGTGATTTTTCTACCCCCTTGTCTCCTTTGAGGACACTCGTTCTTCCAGTGTCCTGTTTGTTTACACCATGCACACCGATTGATCCCCAGCAGGGGGGTCTCCAAGGGCCTCCGCCTCCTGGAGTCTCTGTTTCTCCTTTTGTGGCCCTCCCCCTTGCTGTAAAGCCACCACAACATCTCTCTCTCTCTTCTCCAGTTTTCCTCCGCAGCTTCTGCCCCCCTCTCTGCCCTGTCAGTTCTTTCTAGTGTTTCATTACGCAGCTTACAGGGCCAGATTTGGGCATTCTTTTGTACCAGTTAAACTGATAACAGTAATACCATACCCGAGGCAAGAGGTGCAGGCGAGTGCTTGTCCTACAGCAGATGCACCTGAATTCAAAGCAGTTTTTGAGATAAAACTCCTGTCTCCATTTGGAGAGATACAGGTGCTTGTGTGTGGATAGCTTTTTTGAGATTTGGCTATAAAACAAGGGTCATGAGAAAATCTAGCTAAGTTAGAATATAAGGAAAAACAGGATCTCTGGATGTCTGTGTTCTTGGAGTGGAGAGTCAGGACTATAGTGCTGGCTGGGCCCAGCTGGGCCCCTTTCGGCTGTGTGCTAAGAGAGATGGGCTGAGAGAAAGGAATGTGAAGGACGTGTGAAAGTAATAAACATCAATTAAAGAAGATGGATGCCAGCTGGGAAGAACAGGAAATTACGCCGAGGAAGTGAACCTGAACCGCGATAAGAGCGAACCAGTGAGACTGACAAAGACTGAGAGGTTAAAGTGTGAACAGTGTTGTAAACCAATGGTAATTAACTTTGTAGTGTGTGAATACGTATGCGGAAGTTAAAGTGTATATAACACGCAGCGTTCTGATAATAAAACGAGACTTGCTGAACATTATAGAATGGGCTTGTCTTCGGTCGACTCCGACACTTGTGCACTCCCCACACTGAGGGGCTAAGTTATTGCTTTGTTTTACATCTCCTCCCATACCATAGTGATGAGTTTGTATTTATCTCTTTACCATATAAGTTTCACTAGTCTCACTGATTCTTTAAGCTTTCTAAATTCCTGCAGAATACCCGTTTAAGTTCGCCTGAGCGCTCAATTCTGTCCCAGTCGGACCACAATTTACATTGGTTACACCAGAAATCTTTTCCAAACTGCACCCAGACGTTCTGGTCACAGCCAAAACTCTTAAAAATAAAAATTGGTTTACATGAAAAATCCTCAGGTCCATGTATAGGACACCAGAAATTAAAACTTGGTTCAGGTAACCCTGTTCCAAGGTCTGTCGTACGCTTAAGAACATACTTCAGAATAATATGGACACTGACCACCAGAATGTGACCCCCTGTCTGTTCCTAAGGGGGTGATATGTCTCCCTTAAAGTGTGTTCACGCAGTATCTAAAACTACTGGCAAAACTCCGGTTTAGCTTCCCTAATATCTATGAGTCTTGAATTCCCGTTTGGTTCCCCCCCCCCACATTAAACAACCACAAAGACAAATTACATTTATAACATTGAACTATAACCTCTCGCTTTGTTCGTCTCCGGCTGTTTCCCTCAAGGGAGAACGGAACCGAGGCTTAGAACTCTGCACTCGCTTGGCAGTTGGCTGCAAACAACACGGACACTCAGTCACACAAATGGGCCCTTCACTCCTCTCACTCACACCACAAAATATGCCAATTAAACAACAGTCAGACTCTCGTGTAGCGTAAATCATAAACCATTAACCGTTTGCCACAGATCCACGCCAAGCAGTATAACTTAAACCATAATACACGGTACTGGGTTTTTACAACAGATGTATAAGATGACAGCTATCCCACACAGCGCTCCTGCTATCTCAGCTAGCTGCAGTTACCATTCCCTCACGGCTTATAGGGTCTCGGGTCCCCCCTCTCCGGCATGAGCCCCTCACAGCTTATGGGATCTCGGGTCCCCCCTCACCCAACATGTGTCCGCCGTTGGGCCCAACAAATCCAAGGGGTGAGCAATATTGCCCCCTTACCAGGCGCAGGATTTCTCCCACGGCTTATAGGGTCTTGGCAAGCAGTACAACTCCTCACCTCACATGGGATGTCTCCACACCACTTATAGGTTCTTCCCCTGCCCCCCCCGCAGGTATTTCCAATTCACATACCTGGTCCGCCCACTGATGGTCCTTCTCTTTCCCCGCAGCGATCGGGTGGGGTTGGGAGATTCTCTGGAGAAATAATTCAGTGGCGCCTTAGGATGTCCCGCTCCCAGTCGGTCCTGCAGCCGGGAAGAGAGGGGGTCCCATCTGGGGCGCCAAATTGATCTTAAAACGAGAACTCATACAGACCCCAGCCTTAGGGTTACCAGACCCCACGAAACCTTTCTGGCTGTTCTCCCAGGAGAAGCCGGGCATTGCACTGGGAATTTTAGCTCAAAACCTAGGCCCAGATCGGACAACCGTGGCATACTTCTCCAAACATTTGGATGAAGTGAGTGGAGGATGGCCTAGCTGCCCGAGAGCAATGGCTGCAGTAATACTTAACATCCAAGAGGCTCACAAATTTACAATGGGCCAAAAGATGACAGTGTTAGTGTCTCATATGGTGTCCACCGTACTGGAAGCAAAAGGGGGGGGGCATTGGCTATCCCCACAGAGATTCCTCAAATACCAGGCTGTTACGGTGGAGCAGGGCGATGTCCAGATAATAGAGACTAACATTGTCAACCCAGCATCTTTCCTTAGTGGAATTACAGGAGAACTGGTGACCCATGATTGCCTGGAAACCATTGAAGCAGTCTACTCCAGTTGACCAGACCTGAAGGAACAACCACTGGAGGATGCTGAGGACACGTGGTATACAGATGGCAGCAGTTTTGTCAAGAATGGTCAGCGCAAAGCAGGGTACGTGGCGACTACTACAGACAAGGTAATAGAGTCCAGGGCCCTTGCCTCAAACACTTTGGCACAAAAGGTGGAAATACTAGCTTTAACTCGAGCTTGCCAAAGAAAAAATTAACATTTGGACAGACTCTAAATATGCTTTTGGAATGGTTCATGCCATAGAGCAGTTTGGAGAGAAAGAGGACTTTTATCCACCCAAGGGAAGCACATAAAACACGCAAAGGAAATTCTTAAACTACTGGAAGCAGTGCAGCTGCCAGAGAAGGTAGCAATTATGCATGGCAAAGCTCACCAAAAGGGAACTATTGCACAAGAAATAGGTAATTCCATGGCGGATTGAGAAGCAAAAAGGTGGCTGAAAAAGGTACGGCAGAGATACAGTCTTTGGTTCCAGATGGTAAAATACAAACTGATCAGACACCTAAATATACAGAGGAGGATTTAAAATTAATTAAGGATCTAAATGGGAAAGAGGGTGAAAATGGATGGGTTACCACACCACAAGGGAAAATAGTAGTGCCTAGCACATTATTCTGGGCCATAATAATGGCGGAGCATAGAAAGACTCGCTGAAGTGTTGGAGCCCTATACAAACACCTGAGCAAATGCATTGTTGCCCTTAATTTGTACACGACCATCACAATGGTGACACAACAATGTAACATTTGTTTGCAAAATAACCCTCAAGTATCCCGAAAGATTAAACTAGGACAAATTGGGAAGGGCAATTTCCCAGGGCAATGGTGGGAAATTGATTTTTCAGAGCTTCCGAGGAAAGGGGGGGTTCGATATTTGCTGGTATTAACTGACACCTTTTCAGGATGTCCAGAAGCATTTCCTTGCCGAACAAACAAGGCTAGAGAAGTGACTAAGGCTTTGTTACATGAAATTATACCAAGATTTGGGGTCCCAGCAGTGATATCCTCAGACAGAGGTCCTCATTATGTGGCCAAAAACACACAAGTCAGTAGGCTTCTGGGAATAGACTGGCAATCGCATACTCCCTATAGGCTACAGGCAAGAGGTCAGGTGAAAAAGATGAACCACCTCCTTAAATTACAGATTGTAAAATTGGCTCAAGAAGCTGGATTAGCTTGGCCTCAGTCACTACCTCTAGCTTTGTTACAAATCAGAGCCAAACCAAGGGTTAAGGAAGGATTAAGCCCTTTTGAGATATTGTATGGAAGGCCTTATATGGTCCAAGCAGGAACATCAACACAAGTTGGTACTGAAGTATCAACTAACTAAGTAATAAGCTTACAGAAGCAACTTAGAGAAATAGAAAAGCTAGTTTTGGGAACCCGTGCTCGTGGCCTGGATGGACCAATATATAATATAGAAACAGGTGACTATGTATATGTCAGATCTCTTTCAGGTTCACCTTTGGAGCCAAAATGAGAATGATCATTCCAGGTCTTATTAACAACACACACAGCTATTAAGATATGGAAGCAAGCATCGTGGATACATCATTCCAGAGTAAAGAGAGCTCCAATCCTGGTGGACTCTGGTAAACTTCACCTATGACCCCATCACTAGTACTGCCACGACCTTTGTATTGACCATACGTATTGCTTCAATATATGTAATCCACCCCATCATTGCATTAGGATTGAACCACAATAGAGTTGTGCTCTACCCCTTTGAACATAAAGTATGGGCTCAATTAGTGAATGAGAAATGGCAAACTGTAAATTTAGAGTCTTGCATTGCATGTATTAGCAACACGATGGCTCTCTAATGATTCTTCTGAACTTATTATTGCTATTCCTATGGGACCCTGAAAAATATCAGTAGAATTTCTCATGGACACGGGGGCCCAAATATCAATAATCATCAATGAAATGTCACAGATACTGGGTATAACACCCCGCAGACGACAAGTCCAATTTACTGGAATTGACGGTGTACTGAAAAAATGCCCTGTGGTTACCTGGGAAACAGACAATAACTGTAGCCAAGGTACTAGTCGGGGCTGCAAACACTAACCTTTTGGGATTTGACATACTGCGTGGTCGGATGTTGAAACTCCCGTACCATGGTGGAGTTTCGCAGGACACGGGGGGAAAATTAGACACCATGAAACTGAACCTATTAGAAATGTCTATAGCCTTACCTCCCTCCAAAATTACCAGTATTTGGCAATAACCCCTACCTGCAGCTGCACTTGCAAAAATTGATGAGGTGGTAACACAGAGAGGATCTGCAGAATCAAACCTTACAACTCGCAGAGAGTTATAAAGCAGGTATGTTTTATTCGCCGACGGGCGACAGGGTGGATCGCTCCATAAAGGCCCTGCGCACCCCCACTCTTTTACAAAGGCATTATTTAAAGTACACACAAATACATATTCATTAAATTTAGGATGGGTTAAGCTAATTAGTTCAAAAAAATTTTAACATAAGTTCACTCCCATTCACGCTTGCGCACTGCCTCCTGTTGGTGTTTGTTAGCGCCCTTGTAGACCGCTAGACAAAACAAAGCCAGCTTTCTTGCTTCAGACTGCAGGTGTTGCATACCAGTTCCTTCTTCTCTTGCTCCAGACTGCTCGCATACCAGGCACCTCCTCATTTCCTATGTGCCTTAGCATAGTTTCCAGGAGGATCTGCTCCATGATTTTGCCAGGCGCAGAGGTGAGACTGACCGTCCTGTAGTTCCCTGGATCTTCCTTTTTTCCCTTTTTAAAAATGAGGGTTATGTTACCCTTTTTCCAGGCCGTGAGAAGACTGCCAAGACTTCTCAAATATCATAGAATCATAGAATGGTTTGGGCTGGAAAGGACCTTAAAGATCATCTAGTTCCAACCCTCCTGCCATCAGCAGGGTCATCTTCCACAAGACCAGGTTGCTCAAAGCTTCATCCAACCTGTCCTTAAACACTTCCAGGGAGGAGAAGCCACAACTTCTGTGGGCAACCTGTTCCAGTGTCTCACCACCCTCACAGTGAAGAAAAGTCCTTCCCCAGCTTTCCTGTAGGCCCCCTTCAAGTATTGGAAGGCCACTATAAGATCTTCCCGGAGCCTTCTCTTGTCCATGCTGAACAGCCCCAACACTTTCAGCCTGTCCTCACAGGAGAGGTGCTCCAGCCCTCGGATCATCCTCGTGGCCCTCCTCTGGACTCATTCTAAGTGATCCATGTCTCTTTTGTGTTGGGGGTTCCAGAACTGGACACAGTACTCCAGGTGGTGCCTTACGAGAGCGGAGCAGAGGGAGAGAATCACCTCCTTCGACCTGCTGGCCACACTTCTCTTGATGCAGCCCAGGATACAGTTGGCCTTCTGGGCTGCAAGTGCACATTGCCAGCTCGATGACGGATAATGGTTTGGCAACTTCATCGGTGAGGTCTCTCAGGACCCACAGATGCACCTCATCAGGTCCTACGGACTAGTGCACCTTCAGGTTCCTCAAATGGTCTTGAACTTGATCTCCTACAGTGGGTGGCTCTTCCTTCTCCCAGTGTTTGCTCGCATACCAGGCACCGCAAGGCCTTTGCTGATAGTGTGGAATAGCTTGTTAGTTATTGTAAAAGTTTCCCACTTAACACAGACAAAACGATCTAAACTTAAAGTTTGCCACCTAACACAGAGACAAGATGAAGCTAAGCTAATTTTCTAAAAACTAATTCTTAATACAGAAAATAAATGAATACATCTAACTATATTTTATATGTTCGCATATCACCGTCAGGGCTTTAGCTTCTCTAACCTGAGCCCTGGCTGCTCAGACAATTTCCTTGTATTCCTCCCAGGCTACTTGTCCTTGCTTCCACTCTCTGTAGGCTTCCTTTTTGTCCTTGAGTTTGTCCAGGAGCCCCTTGTTCATCCATGCAGGCCTCCTGGCGTTTTTGCCTGACTTCCTCTTTTGGGATGCATTGCTCCCCGGGCTTGGAGGAGATGATCCTTGAATATTAACTAGCTTTCTTGGGCCCCTCTTCCCTCCAGGGTTTTATCCCATGGAACTCAACCAAGCAGGTCCCTGAAGAGGTCAAAGTCTGCTCTCCTGAAGTCCACGGTAGGGAGCCTGCTGTGTGCCATCCTCACTGCTCTAAGTATCCCGAACTCCACCATTTTATGGTCACTGCATCCAAGACTGCTCTTGAACTTCACATTCCCCACCAGCTCCTCCTTGTTGGTGAGAACAAGGTCCAGCATGGTATCTCTGTCTCAACCCACGCAGTGGGTTTATAAGTGAGGTGATCTTTTTTATCCCACTCAGAAGGCACACACCCCGCTGGAGAAATGCGAGGAGGAACAATTAACAATACAATAGAGCTTTATTGATAATCAGTGGGCTTAATGTTGGCAATTGGCAACCAAGCAATAGGTAAAATACTATGGCAAAGGCAAAAGGAAAAAAAAAAAACAAGCGTACAATAGCAACAAATCATAGACAAAAATTAACTTGCAACAAACAGACAGCAAAACTAGCAGGTAGACGACAAAAACTAGCTTACAACGACAAGCACCAGGCAAAAACTAACTTGCCTCGACAAACTTTCAGCTTGACACAGCAAAAAGCACCAACTTATCTAAAACATGTTACCACTTTAAGAGGCAAAAGCAGAGATAAGAAGAGAGAAAAAGAGGGGGGGGGGAAGAGAGAGAGAGAGAGGAAGAGATATCACCACTATCCAGATCGATCCCATGTTTTAGTCTCGTGTTTGGTTTTTGGTCCTCAGTCCTTGCTCCTCAGGTGGTGGGTCGACAAAAGTTAAGGTATGTGCATCCACTTTTATATTGTTAGGTGAGCAGCCGGGGGTGAGATGGGGCAAGTAACAAGGGAAGAAAGAGTATTTATTAAGCTCCTCTCTGTTGGGGCCTTAGCAATATTACATGGCTATGATACTAGCTAGGGCGCTTGCGGCTACGTGGCAGAAAGATAAATTGCAGTAGAAGAATGTAGAAGTAAGCTGAAAAACAGGATATTGCGGCAAGGAAGTGGACGTGGAACCGAGATAAGAACGAACCAGTGGGACCGAGAGGATCGGTGTGTGAACAGCAGCTAGTAACCAATAATAATTAGTTTTGTAGCATGCTTGGTGCATGGACACGTATACGGAACACAAAGTGGATTGAACTTGCATCTCATAGATGTGTGAATGGTTCTTTCTCGCTCACCCGATATTGCCCGCGACACCTCTCACTTATCCTTTCCAATAAAGGAATTAAGTATGATGAGACTGTACTGTTAATTTAGTGTCGAGACAAGGGTTTTTCTACAAACCCCACCACAGCCTTTCAAGTGGAAATTTGGGTAGAGATAGGGGGAGTTTTGTGGGATTCGATTAGCCACGGAGATAAAGACACAGGAGACTTTGCAACAGCTTGGTGATTGATTTCAGACATTTTAAAAGCCATAAAAGCCGAAAGAGAGGTGGCGAAAGGCGCATTTACAGCTCGGAGCGGCCCGGGCCCCACCCCCCCTCGCCAGCCGGGCTCCCTCTTGCGCTCCACGAACTGTGCAACCTTCCGGCCCGGCCCAGCCGCCCCCGCGCTCCGCGCCGCTGCCCGAAAAAATGGAGTCGATCTGCCCGAGGTGGGAAAAAATCTCGGAAATTTCTTGATCCCAGGGTTGCTAAGCCCAAAGACTCTTCCCATGTTCCAGTCTATCCTGAACTCCCTCTGTCCACACCACCAACCCCTGATTTTCCACTGCTGCCGCCGCACTCTAATCCTGAGAATCGTCCGGAGTGGGCACAACAACTCATTCGTGAGCTTGAAGAGTTAGAACAGCAGCAGGAAACTCCTTACAGCAGTCAGTGACCTGATTTGAATCGCAAATCCCAAAGAAACAACCAGGGGGACGGGAAATGATGATGATGGGCATCCGGCCATGAGATGGCAAGGAGTGATGAAAAACGCTTTGCTTGAGGGGGTGTCCTGCCCACACCTACTGCATATCCAGTGATTATGGGGGTACCGGGAACGATGGCAGAAGGAAAACTAACTATTGGTCTCCGTTCCCTTGGGAACTAGTAAAAGAGGACAGAAATTCAGTAAGAGATTATGGGCTGCAGTCTCCCTATATGCAGGCATTTGTTGATAATATCTTTTCTACTACTTTTTTAACTCCAGCTGACTGTCGTACTATAATGCAAATGCTTTTAACACCGATGCAGGCATTGTTACGGCGAACGCGGTGGCGGCTGGACTTGTCGGTACAGGAGTCATGGCAATGAGATAACACCACGAAGGCGGGCGGGGGGGCAGAGGCCTGGCCCGCTCCGCCGAGACGGGGCCAGCTGAGGCAAGGGGGGGCTTCCCCCTCCCTCTTCCCCCGCGATTTCAACCATTGCAGGCCGCACCCGGAGAGCGGTCGCTCCGCCGCTGCCCGCAGCCCAGCTTTTACCGAGAATCAGAGCATCCAGGAGACTCAGCTCCACTTATTGATTTTACTTCATCATGGGAACCCCTGTGCCTCCCTCAAATGAGCTCAATCTCCACTCCAGACCCTCTGAAATTGTGGAAAAAGCTTAAAGAACAGGCAGCTGCTGCAGAGGACTCACGCAGCAGGAGCGCTGTGTGGGATAGCTAGCATCTTATACATCATTTGTAAAAAAAAAAAAAAAAAGGGGGAAAAAAGAAAAAGAAAAAAAAAAGAGAGAGTATTTTTAAGTTACACTGCTTGGTGTGGACCTGTGGCAAATGGTTAACGGTTTATAGTTTGCATTGCACGAGAATCTATTGTATGATTGGCATATTTTGTGGTGTGAATGAGTGAGTGAGAGGATTGAAGGGCCCTTCACGTTTGTGTGAATGAGTGTCTGTGTTGTTTCAGTGAACACAGCCCGAGCGAGGTGGGTGCAGAGTTCTAACTAACAGTTCTGTTCTCTCGCAAGGGAAACAGCCAGAGATGAACGAAGCAAGAGGTTATAGTTCAATGCTGTAAATGTAATTTTTCTTTGTGGTTGTTTAAGGTGCAAACGGAAACTAAATGGGAACTAAATGGGAACTAAATGGGAATTTAAGACTCATAGATGTTAGAGAGGCCCTTGGAGACCCCCGCTGGGGATCAATCAGTACCAATGGATTTTTGTGTCTTTTTTAATTTCCCTACAAGTCCATGGAACACTCCTATATTTACCATACCAAAGAAAAGTGGAAAATGGCAGCTACTCCATGACCTCCGAAAGGTTAATGAAGTCATGGAGGACATGGGTACCCTTCAACTTGGTTTGCCATCCCCAAATATGATACCTCAGGAGTGGGATGTTTTAATCATTGACTTAAAAGATTGTTTTTTCACCATATCGTTGCATGAGGAAAACTTTGAAAAATTTGCCTTTTCAGTTCCTTCTGTCAATAAGCAAGAACCCATGAAAAGGTACCATTGGGTTGTTTTGCCGCAGGGCGTGAAAAATTCACCTACCACGTGTCAAATTTTTGTTGCCTGGGTGTTAACTTCGTTTCGAGATAAGCATAATGAGCTAATAGTCTTTCATTATATGGATGATATTTTAATTGCCGGACAAAGTATAAATCAGAAAACCATAATTAAAGAATTAGAAGAATTGTTAAATTAAAAATAGCTCCAGAAAAAACACAGTGTGTTCCACCCTGGAAATATTTAGGGTGGGAGATAACAAAAGCCACTGTACACCCACAAAAATTAACAATCCATACAGACATTCAAACCCTCAATGATGTGCAGAAACTTATGGGAGATCTTGATTGGATTCGCACCTGTTGTGGAATGAAGATCTCCTCCCAATTGCTAAATTACTGCAGGGAGGAGGTAGAGTTGAGGCCCCCAGACAAACAAATGAAAAAGTGCAACAGACACTAACAGAAATATTAGGGAAAATTACAAAGCAATATGCACATAGATGGGACCCTGATTATAGCATTGGGTTAATGACTATTAACTGTGATCAACACCCTTTTGCCCTACTTATGCAATGGGTCGCTAGTCCTGATCCTTTATGGATCTTGGAGTGGATATTTCTTCTGATACAACCCAAACGATCAATTGTAACTCGAGTGGAAGCTATTGCTCAGCTAATTATCAAAGGCTGCAGTCAAATTGTTCAGATAGGAGGGAAGGAGCGAGATTATTTAGTTGTCCGTCTGTCGGCGGAATATTTGCAGTGGTAATTACAAAATTCTACAACATTACAGATTGCAATATTGAATTATCATGGTAAAATTCGTGTTCACTATCCACCACATAATCTATTAGGAAGGCTACCCAAGTTTCAGATAGAGCACCTGCCTTTACTGCGACCAACTCCTGTAAAAGGTGTCGCAGTTTTTACAGATGTGGGTGGCAGCACCCGTAAGGCTGCATTGAGAATGGGCAATGGAAAGACATGGTGTTAACAAACCTCCCAGGATCTGTGCAATTATTAGAGTTACAAGCAGTGATTCAAGTCTTCATTTTATGGGCAACACAACCAGTAAATGTTGTCAGTGACTCTTTGTATGTAGTAGGAGTAGTCCAACGTATGGAGAGAGCAGGGTTAAAGAACATTGATGTGCTATTTCAATATTAGTTGTTCAAGCAGCTGTGGGATTTGCTCAACCAGAGATCACATCAATATTTCATTGCTCATATTAGCAGCCCCACAAACCTCACAGGTCTCCAGTAGAATAATAAAGGTCTCCAGTAGAATTCACATTCAGTCATTTGTGGAGTCCATGGGTGAATCCCTCTTGGTAAACCAATTTTTATTTTTAAGTGTTTTGGCTGTGACCAGAACGTCTGGGTGCAGTTTGGAAAAGATTTCTGGTGTAACCGATGTAAATTGTGGTCCGAACTTAAATGGGTATTCTGCAGGAATTTAGAAAGGATCAGTGAGACTAGTGAAACTTATATGGTAAAGAGATAAATACAAACTCATCACTATGGTATGGGAGGAGATGTAAAACAAAGCAATAACTTAGCCCCTCAGTGTGGGGAGTGTACAAGCACCTGTATCTCTCCAAACGGAGACAGGAGTTTTATCTCAAGAATTGCTTTGAATTCAGGTGCATCCGCTGTAGGACAAGCACTCCCCTGCACCTCTTGCCTTGGGTATTGTAATAGGCATATAAAGGGAATTTGCTAATCAAGCAATACAGTTTGTAAAATATTAAACAGCGATAGTAGGTTACCATAGCATCGGTATACCCTGTTATTTAGCTAAAGGTTTAAAGCTTATGCAATGTTGTCATCGTGCTCAAACATCCTGTTAATTGACCAAGGATCAAGCCCAAAATGTACTTATAAGGCGTGTAGTAAAGGGATTTGCAGGCACATCATGATAGGCTAAGTAGCAAACAAAGGAAACTTCGTATCTCAACTAAGGAAGAGATCCCAGAGATTGTGAAAGATACTAACCGAAAACTGCCACGATAACAGAGACTCTGGAGGGCGTCGGCGACAAACTGAAGCTTTTTTGCTATGAGCAAAGAGGATGCAACCCCCAAGAAGAGCCAAGATAAAAAGGGACTGCTGTGCCTATCTAATTTGCGACTCGTTGGTGGAGCAGAGACTCCCCGGCCGCCCAGCGCTGCTTTTGCTCACCTATTCCTACTCAATAAATTACTTTTAAATTTATTATTGGACTTTGAGTCAAATTTACTTATAATCAAAGAAGTATGGGGAATAGGAAGGTGGTTTCAGCGTTTGCTTTTTTTTTCCTTTCTCACTGTCCTACTCTATTTTTATTTGTCAATAAATTAAATTAATTTCCCCAAGTCAAGTCTGGTTTTGCTTGTGACGGTAATTGGTGCACCCATCTCATTCAGCAGCGGGCCCACATTTTCCCTAGTCTTCCTTTTACTACTGATGTCCTTGAAGAAGCCCTTCCTGTTGTCCTTGACAATCCTCACCAGATTCAATTCTAAGTGGGCCTTAGTCTTCCTTGTTGCATCCCTGCATACTCTGACAACATTCCTATATTCCTCCCAAGTGGCCAGTCCCTTCTTCCACAATCTGTAAACTTCCTTCTTCATTTGAGTTTTTCCAGAAGCTCCCTGCTCATCCATGCAGGTCTCCTGCCTCCTTTGCTTGATTTTTTACTCATAGGGATGGACTGATCTTGAGCTTGGAGGAAGTGGTGTTTGAATATTAACCAGCTCTCTTGGGCCCCTCTACCTTCTAGAGCCCTAACCCATGGGATAACGCCAAGTAGGTCTTTGGAGAGGCTAAAGTTAGCTCTCCTGAAGTCCAGGGTTGCAATCCTACTTACTGCCCTGCTTCTTCCACACAGGATCCTGAGCTCCACCATCTCATGGTCACTGCAGCCAAGGCTGCCCCCTACTTTCACTTCCTCAAACAGTCCTTCTTTGTTTGTTAGCACAAGGTCCAGCAGCACTCTTTTTCTTGTTGGCTCCTCCACCACCTGTGTCAAAAACTTGTCATCAATGCTCTGCAAGAGTCTCCTGGACTGCGTGTGCCTAGCTGTGTTGTCCTTCCAGCAAATATCAGGGTGGTTGAAGTCCCCCATGAGGACCAGCACCTGTGATTGTGAGGCTATTTACAGCTGTCTGTAGAAGGCCTTATCAACTTCCTCCTCCTGATCAGGTGGTCTGTAGTAAACACCTACGCTCATATTAGCCTGCCCCTTGATTCTCACCCATAAGCTCTCAACTCATTCTTCATCCACCCCAAGGCAAAGCTCAATACATTCCAGTTGCTCTCTCACATAAAGAGCAACTCCACCACCTCACCTTGTTGGTCTGTCTTTTGTAAAAAGTGCATAGCCATCCATGACAGCATTCCAGTCATGCAAGCCATCCCACCACATCTGCAATGAGGTCATAGCTCTGCAACTGCACACAGATCTCTAGATCTTCCTGTTTATTCCCCGTGCTGCGTGCATTGGTGTGCAGGCATTTCAGAGAGGTATTCGAGCATGTAGGTTTCCCTGGAGAGGTGCAAGAGAATCCGCCAGAGCCATACACATCCTTGAGATGGTTGACCTTCTGGTTTCCATCATGGGAGGCAGCTAAGGAACATTTGTCAGTGCTCTGATTGGCCTGGCTTATTCCCTAGTTGGATGTGATGGCACGAGCATTTCCATTTTGAGCCCCCCCCCCCCCCCCCCCGAGTCCTTCAGTTTAAAGCCCACCTCACCAAGTTGACCAACCTGCTTCTAAAGATTCTCTTCCCTCTTCTAGATAGGTGGTTTCCATCCCTCCCTAAGAGGTTATTGTCCTCAAAGAATGTCCCGTTGTCATAAAAGCCAAAACCCTCGTGATGGCACCAGCCACGTAGCCAGGAGATGATATGCATTATGCATCTGCTTCTGGCTGCCCCCTTACCTCCAACTGGTAAAATGGAGGAAAAGATGAATTGGGCACCAATATTTTTCACTCGCACTCCCAGGGTTTTATAGTCTTCCTTGATTCTGCTCAGGTTCTGGCTAGCAGTGTCGTTCATGCCCACATGAAAGAGTAACAGTGGATAGTAATCTGAACTCTTGACAAGTTGTGGCACCCTCTCAGCAATATCTCGGATCTTAGCTCCCAGAAGGCAGCATACTTTTCGTGACTCCCTGTCAGGTCAGCAGATGGGCACCTCAGTGCCTTTTAACAGAGAGTCCCCCACTATGAGCACTTGTCATTTATTTTTATGATGTCCACTGTGGGCTGCTGAAACAGTTTCCCCTTGCGGACCTTGCTCGTGGGTGTCTACAGCCATTAAAGCTGCACATCTGTTTTCAGTTGTGATGGTGGAGGCCGGAGACTGGAACAGAATCCTGCTTTTGTGGGTCACCAGGGTCCAAGGTGTCTCATTCTCAGTGGTGTTCACTGCAGGAGCATGGTTATGAAACCACCTATCTATCTCCATCTTGGCTCCTCTAATTCTGCACAGCCTTTTAATTGTTTCCTGCAGTTTGGCCACCTGACGTAACAGATCGTCAACCTACAAGTCTCCTTACCCTTGCCCCCCTCCAATTGTCTCTCTTTTCCCCTGTGTGAGGGGGGGAGGAGTGAGCGAACGGCTGTGTTTAGCTGCTAGCCAAGTGCTAGCCAAGTGAAACCACCACACTGTTGATGTGATATATGGGCTGGAGGAGCAGACAGTGAGGTGGACTGAAAAATGGCTGAACAACTGGGCCTGGAGGGTGGCCAGGAGTATCGCTAGCAGGTCGAGGGGGGTGATCCTTCCCCTCTACTCAGCACTAGTGAAGCTACACCTGGAGTCCTGTTATCCAGTTAGGGCTCCTCAGTGCAAGAGAGACATGGACATACTGGAGAGAGTCCAGTGAAAGGCCACAAAAGATGATGAAGGTACTGGAGCATCTCTCCTATGAGGAAAGCCTGAGAGAGCTGGGACTGTTCAGCCTAGGGAAGAGAAGGCTCTAAGGGGATCTTATCAATGTATATAAATATCTGAAGGGAGGGTGCATAGAGGACAATATCTCTTTGGTCACTTGGGGTCCTCTGTCCCGACTGTGTCCCCTCCCAACTTCTTGCACACCCCCATCCTACTCGCTGATGGAGTGGTGTGGGAAGCAGAAAAGACCTTGATGCTATGTAAGCACTGCTCAGCAATAACAAAAACATCTCTGTATTATCAACACTGTTTTCAGCACAAATCCAAAACATAATCCCACACAAGCTACTATGGAAAAAATTAACTCTGTTTTAGTCAAAACCAGCACACTGATGTATGGGAGGATTTGGAAAGGTGCCTAGGGCCTTTATCACCTCTAATAGCCTGGGATTTTACACCTGAATAGGGATGTAATTCTGTTGAATTAGTACACCATTTGAAGGAGGGGAGCCTTGCCTGCCCCAGTGAGACACAGGTACTGCTAACACTGTGTCAGGGCCTTACCTATGCCTATGGAGCCTCTCTCCAGTGCCCTTCAAAAGAGTAAGAAAATGTCCCAATCTGAGGGCGCAAAAATGTATACTGAGAGAGTCTCTAAAACTGAGGGCACACAAACAGGTACTGCGGCTAAACCAGAGACCCCAACTCTCAACTATAATAGTTGCTCCTGTAGTCAAGAAGAAACCCAAGCTTTCCTAGTCATTGTGGATTTATTGAGAATGCAGCTGGGGAGCATGATCTCAACTGGAGCCTCTAGCAGAAAGCCCCCAGAGGGTTCTGAGGTTGACCTCTGTGGTTTTGGAGCCAGGGATATAGAGGCTCTGAGGCCTGCTATACCCTGACTGAAAAGGAAATGCAGCACATGAAGGAGTTTGAGTAGCTTCAGAAGCACAGCTCCTCATGGCTCCTCAGTTGCCTATGCTGCACTCGACCGGCTCAGATACTGTTGCGGGTTTATGGCTTTTTTTTTTCCCAGTGCACAAAAATCAGCATTGGAGGAGAGCAGCATATGATTGAGTTAGAAATAAAAAAAAACTACCATTTCCAGACTTTACAAGTGTCATAGTTTGTAACTCAAATATTTTTTTTTTTCATTACAGCTTATTTGTTTGTAATATGTTTAGTTCCTTTAAGTTTTCAGAAAACAGTGCTGCAAGTTTAAATCTCCTCTGCTTTTACCTGTTGTTGCATTGTAGATTGTTAATTAAGTTGCTTTTTTCCAAGCTTTCTCCCCCTATGCTCCAAGACCTTTCAAGCATAACTACTTAATGTCTTTTGTACCATAGAATGTGTATCTTCTGGATCTACTGATTCATTTATATTATTGTCTAAAGTGTTCCAGTATCTGTTTATCAGTAGCATTATAGCATTATCTTAATTAGTTGGTCCATTGGCTTTAAAAAAACCACTTCAGGTCATCTATTTTAAAAGAAACACTTATTTTCCTTTCTTTGTCATTAATGGATCTGCTTATTCCTTGTACTACCTTTTCCTGTTACTTATTTTTAAAAGCCTGTTCCTGCTAACTTTTTTAAAAGCTTGTTCCTGCTAACTTTTTTGAATATAATTAAGTAGTTCTGCCCTTCTGCTTCTCTTCCTTTTGCTATGTTGATGTTTTTGTTTCTGTTCCAGCTTTGTCTTTACCTCCAATCCTTTGAGCAGTGTCTCAGGAAATTATATGGAACAGAATAATTTAGATTGGAAAAGACCCTTAAGATCATTGAGTCCAACCGTTAACACCGCTAAGTCCACCACTAAACCATGTCTCTAAGCACCACATCTACGCATCTTTTAAATACCTCCAGGGATGGTGACTCAACCGCTTCCCTGGGCAGCCTGTTCCAATCCTTGATAACCTTTTCAGTGAAGAAATTTCTCCTAATATCCAATCTAAATGTCCTCTGGAGCAACTTGAGGCCATTTCCTCTTGTCCTATTACTTGCAACGTGGGAGAAGAAAATGACACCCACCTCACTACAATCTCCTTTCAGGTAGTTGTAGAGAGTGATAAGGTCTCCCCTCATCCTCCTTTTCTCCAGACTAAACAACCCCAGTTCCCTCAGCCGCTCCTCATAAGACTTGTGCTTTAGACCCTTCATCAGCGCCTTTGCTGCTCTTCTTTGGACATGCTCCAGCACCTCAATGTCTTTCTTGTAGTGAGGGGCCCAAAACTGAACACAGTATTCGAGGTGCAGTCTCAGCAGTGCTGAGTACATGGGGACGATCAGTTCCTTAGTCCTGCTGGCCACATTATTTCTGATAGAAGCCAGGATGCTATTGGCCTTCTTGGCCACCTGAGTTTGACTGGTTCTTCCATTCATTCTTCTTTTTCAAAGGAAATGTATTCTGTTCCACTTTGTTTCTAATCTTTCAAGGGATTGTCTCCCATTTTTCTGTGAAGACATATTCACTGTTTGCTTCCACCACATTATGTTCAGTTTTACAAAATTTGTTTTGTGATATGTTTTTCACATCAAATGGATTATACTTGTAGATTTGTCTTCAGACCAGTAGGCCCTTAGTAGTTAAACATAAATTGGAAATGTAAATGTAAATAAACTTACTCTCTAACTAGATAAAGCGCTTACTCTCACAAAACTTTTTTGGTAGCTTTTTAAATTGAAAGTTAATAAAGTGCTTTAAAAAGCTTAAGTGAAAATGTGAATAGCTTATAGCACTGTCATCAAGCTTTCTGCAAACCTTCAATGATGATCCAGTAGTTGTTTTAGCTATTGGGCTTCTGTTCTATCTAGTTCATTGTAGTTCATCGTTCTCAAGTTCTATGTCGCTTGAGAATGTTAGATATATTTGTCACTCAGGAGATGTCTGGTGAGTTCAGGTTCCCCAAAAGTGTAATAAAGTGGTCTGATGGTTGGTGCAGGAATTTTTTTTTCTGCTGTTCTCCAGGTTTGAGGATGCAGTTCCCCTCTGCATTTCTTTTTTTTTTATACTTTAGTGATTTTACACAAACTCCAACCTATTATTGCTATTGCTGTCATTAACTTTCAGATAATATCTTATAGAACTTTGTTGAAAGCATTTTGGCATATAATGCCTACAGTCAACATCGGTTCCCTTTCAAGCTCCCCTTTATAGATTATACCCTCCTACACTGTTGACTTTCCTTAGGTATTTGATCTAGGAGCATTAGTTATCTGATACTTTTTATATAACATCACTTTTGTTTTGCTATATGTGTGTTTCCATTCTTCTTGGATCCTTAAACAGAGTTTTAAGTGTGGTTGATACCTCCTTTTGTTCTTACGAAATTACATGTCGATTAATATTTCTGGCAGTCATGGAAAGTGTAGTCCTTAGTATGATGATTAAATTAGTATATTTAGAAATATTTCTTGTTGATAACGTCCAACAGGATTCTCATTGAAGAGAGTGAGTTTCTTCGTTGTTCTTCACAATGGCTAATATAAAGCATTATATTGTATCTACTATTACTTATTTAGAAAAAAAGGAAAGCTTCCTGTTAGAATCCTGGCTCCTTAATCTACTTGGGTTTTAGTTAATACATTATTTTTCTAATCTTTTTATCATTTCATAGGACCATGTAAAGTAGCAGGATAGCAGGAGGAAAGCAGGTTAATAGAAGAACATAGACTCTGAAGTATTCTACAAGATGTGGGTTTCAGTCCCAGTGGAGACTAACACTCCAGTCTACTCACTGTAGCGGGAATTTATTGATTTTCTTCTCCCTAACTTTTAGCTCCACCACTGAATTAGATATTGTGAAGTAAATTTCCCTGTGAAGAGAGGAAAAACTGTAATGAATTTTTTCACCCTAACAGTATGGCACTTCAAATTAATCAGATTGCATCAAAAAAGGCTATAAGGACTCTTGAAAGCCTTATAACTTAGCTCTCTGTTCTCATTTCTCCCTCACTCACACAGAATCACACATAATCACAAAGAATTGCCTAGACTGGAAAAGACCTTTAAGATCATCGAGTCCAATCATTAACCTAACACCTAAGTCCCCAACTAAACCATGTCCCTAAGCACTATGCCTACACAACTCTTAAATACCTCCAGGGATGGGGACTCCATCACTGCCCTGGGACACCTGTTCCAATGCCTGATAACCATTTCCGTAAATAAATTCTTCCCAATATCCAATCTAAACTTCCCTTGTCACAACTTGAGGCCATTTCCTCTTGTCCTATCACTTGTTACTTGGTTGAACTGTGTTCTGGGTTTGCGTGGCAAGGTTTTGGTAGCGGGGGGGAAGCGGGGGGATGTAGGCATGGCTTCTCTGAGAAGCTGCCAGAAGCTTCCCCCATGTCTGACCCAACACAGCCAATGCCAGCCGGCTCCAAGACGGACCCACCGCTGGCCAAGGCTGAGCCAATCAGTAACGATGGTAATGCCTCTGTGAAAACATAATTAAGAAAAAGGGGAAGAGAAAAAAAAAGCTGCACACTTTGCAGCTGGAGAGAGAGGAGTGAGAAGATATGAGAGAAACAACTCTGCAGACACCAAGGTCAGGGAAGAAGGAAGGGGAGGAGGTGCTCCAGGCACCAGAGCAGAGATTCCCCTGCAACTTGTGGAGAAGACCATGGTGAGGCAGGCTGTCCCCCTGCAGTCCATGGAGGTCCATGGTGGAGCAGATGTCCACCTGTAGCCTGTGGAGGACCCCACGCTGCAGCAGGTGGATGTCTGAAGGAGGCTGTGACCCCGTGGGAAGCCCACACTGGAGCAGGTTCCAGTCAGGAGCTGTGGACCCCATGTAGAGACAGAAACCCACACTAGAGTACGTTTGCTGGCAGGACTTGTGACCCAGTGGGGGACCCGTGCTGGAGCAGTCCCTTCCTGAAGGACTGCACCCCATGGAAAGGACCCATTCTAAAACAGTTTGTGAAGAACTGTCAGTCATGGGAAGGACTCATGTTGGGGAAGTTCATGGAAGATGGTCTCCTGTGAGAGGGACCCCATGCTGGTGCGGGGGAAGAGTGTGAGGAGTCCTCCCCCTGCGGAGGAAGGAGCAGCAGAAACAAGGTGTGATGAACTGACCGTAACCCCCATTCCCTGTCCCCCTGTGACGCTGGGGGGAGGAGGTAGAAACTGGGAGAAAAGTTAAGCAGCCCTGGAAGAAGGGAAGGGTGGGGGAAAGATGTTTTAAGATTTGGTTTTATTTTTCATTATCCTCTGATCTGATTGGTATGAAATTAAATTATTTTTTTTCCCCCATGTCGAGTCTGTTTTGCTCATGCCAGTAATTAGTGAATGATCTCTCTCTGTCCTTATCTTGACCCTACATGCCTTGTGTTATATTTTCTCTCCCCTGTCCAGTTGAGGAGCAGGAGTCATAGAGCAGCCTTGGTGGGCTCCTTTCATCCAGCTAGGGTACCCCTTTGCAGTTCTGTGATTTTGTTTTACTTGCTGAAGGAGAAAAGATTATCAAAAATTAAACATTTTGTATGCCACTGAAAACATGTGCAACTAATCCATGACATTATTAAGGGACGTGATTTTATGAAACTGTCTTTTGCACCATAGAATGTGTATCTCCTGGATCTACTGATTTTTTGGGTATAGGTAGCCTGTGCCGAGAGTCTAAACCACGTTTTCTCATAGAGATAGGGTGATTGCTCTGTCTTTATTTGGTACAGGTTCCTTTTATACACTTTGCCACACAACATGTGATGCGTGCCAGCAACTAATTGGTTAAGACCCCACCCACGTGATACAGTCAGTAGGGTTCACACACAGCATAAAAGTCTAGCTCCCCATTAGTGATTAAAAGTCACCCAGCTCCTTAGTGACTAAAAGTCACCCATGCCTCAGCCTCTCACAGCATGTTTCTCTACATTTCCCCCGTTTTTCTTTTGTATAAGGAGTGGCCTGTGTTCTAGAAAAACGTCTTTATAATCAAATTTTGCAAGCAGCTGATCAAACAGGGCAACAAAATACTACCAATAAAATTATGCCTCCAATGCCAATTAAATACATCACTATGTTTTTTCAACCATGGTCCCAATCCAAATGAGGAAAGCCAAACGTTAACAGGGTACTGGTACCTTGCAGTTACCAGCTAAAGCTACTCCTGATACAAAATTGTCAAAATTTCTTCTGACTTGGTTTCGTATACATGTCCAATTACTACTGGTTAATAGCACTAATCATACGTTGATCTCTCAGTCCCACTGGTTCGCTCCCATCTTGATTCAGGTTCACTTCTTCGTCGCAAATTTTCAGCTGGCATCCATCTTGTCCTGTAGCAGTGACACTCTGTACTCTTTTCATTACAATTCTATAAGCAACTCTTACTATAATTAAAACTAAAAATTGCAATGCCTAAAAAAGCATACACTCTCTTCAACCAAAATTGAAAGCTAAAGTGACAGGTTGCCAAAAGAAATGTATTTCTGCTGTTAAGAGACACCAACATGGAAATGGCTACCATTTCCCATCTAGTCTCCTAAGCAATCTGAAATGGCCAGATCTCCAACCCAGCATGAAAACAAATCAGCCCAAAGTCCACATCAAACCAGCTTGACTCCACTCCATACCCAAATCAGTACCAATCCGACCTAGAGAAGCACTCAATATTCTGATTTTTCAAAGCTGATCCTAACATATCAGCATCCACACCAGATGTGCACGGTGCTCTACATGGTGCTCTGCCAACAGTTTCCTACACTCTTCCCTGTTTTTATCAATTTAAGCTAAAAGGATACCTAGGGCAAGTTGATCCACACGTTTGGCCACACAAGAAAACAATATATGCGCTACAATGCAAAGCAAGATTATAATACCAAGCCATCTAAGGCCTTCTTTTTACTTCTGACCAATTTACTTATCTTGTTTCTCTATTCTGGTGTTTTAAAAGTCAGGAATTAACCGCTAAGGCCAAAACTGCCTGCTTCTTGGGCTCTTAAGGAGCCAACAATTTCTATTTCTTGTCTTTATACCACAAAGGCGTTGTCCACCATCTTCTGCAGGGCCCTTGCAGACACGATAGCAAACAAGGCACTAATAAAAGGATTGCCAAATTACAAATAGCATCTTAAATCCTGACTTTAACAGTGAAGGAATTTATTCATATAAAAACTACTCGCTTAACCAATTATCACTATTTATCCTCAACTGTTTGACATTTTCCCTTAACCTTCCAATGGCCATATGAATTGAGTCTGAGTGGTCTGATAGAATCATACAGCACATGCCTTCAGATTCCTTGCAAACATGTCGCTTGAGCTAACAAATAGAATTCAACTGCTACTCTATTTTGCAGTGTTGCATGTCTAATATTATCAGTCTACTTCCTTACATTAACAAAAGTTATCTATATGTTTCATCTAGGTACTACAACTTAAGGTCTTAAAACAAATGCTAATCAACAAAAATCTTAATGCCATAATAACTATAGACTTAAGACTCTTTTCCCCTTTTCTTTTTTTTTTTTTTTTTTTTTTTTAGCACTAATTTACCAGATGTATGAATGCTATGTAGTACTAGTCACGGAT